>PVIU01014486.1:0-51791 GCA_004026605.1 Ondatra zibethicus | reverse complement strand
AGTCAGGTAATCACCATGGTCACCTTTCAGTGTAGAAAGCATAATAAGATATGTATATATGGTCATAAATTGAATTTTTCTATGCACAGACCTGCAATTTTCATGTGACTTTTGTGTTTATTGACACACTACTCTAAATTAGATTGTTGCAATGATTGACACTTTTAATATTTGAATAAATGTTTTTATTTAAATTAAAAAAAAAAAAAAAACAAAAAGGCAGAGGTAGCGTTCCACCAGCTCTGGAACTCCACTTTGCCTAAAGAAAAAGTTTTTAATGTAACATAGTAATACTATAAGAACAAAAACAGTGTCAAATAAAAATTACAATATTCAGTCCATTTGCATTATAATTTTCAAATAAAATATTGTCTATTTTAGTGAATCCAAAGTTTTATACCTAATTTTTTTTATATTTACAGAGAACTGTAATCATAACAATGTAGTTTTCAACTCCATCCAAGACTCCAGAGGTGATTAATATTATAGTAAACAGGAAGTGCTTTGAAAGTTACTTCACGGACTCAAGATATCTGGCTGCGTGAACAGTGACCCAAGGTTTCTCTGCAACATTGGAACTTCTATCTTCACCCTCAATACAGGCCTAGAGTACCAAATAGAAATTTCCATAAAGCAAGAATTTTGAAGAAATGTCCTGCCTTGCTTTGGCAAAATTCAGCACTCATTTTTCTATGGGTCCTGCATATCTAGTCTGCACAGCACATAGTCAATCAGTCAGGCAAAAATCAGTTTCTTACCCAAATGTCTAATCTTGCCACAATGAAAGTAAATTCTTACGGACTTTCTTTAATGTCTATCACCATTTTATGAAGAAAATTGGTGCTGCTAAGAACAGACTGTCTCATCGTCATGAAAATTTTGAAAATAAAACATTTTAATGCCATGTTCTATAGGTCTTTGAAGTGCTTGAGGAAATACCATTTTAAACTATATTTCTGTATGATCAGGATATCATGCCTAACATATCCAAAAATTTTACTGTTATAAATGACTAACTTTTAAACTATGTTTCTTAATTATCCTAAATGATTTATAAAAATAGCTTCCAATAACTAGAACTTTACCTCACATTTTTAAATGAACTGCATAGGCACAATACCTAAAACAAAAATAGAAACATACATACAATATAATGTAAGAAATATAACCTTAATTTTTTATCAATTTACAAAAATCCTTTAAACAAGATTATAAACATATGTGCACTTTGTTTTAACAAACATCGCCTTAAAATTGTATCAAGATAAGAAAGTCCACACCAACACAAAATATTTAATATTAATAGTTGATTTTTATTTTAAAGTAGATTCAATAATATACCCTTTTATGTGAACATTGTTTTCTCTAAACAGCTTCCTGCTGAATGTGGGCAAATACATCTTTAGGGTGCCTGTGAAAATTTGAGATAATAGCCAATTCCTAGGAAGACAAGCAGTAACTGTTGTTGATTGTTATCATCTGTAAAGTTTTAGGAGACATCTTTGATCAAACCTGGTCCATACCAATCTGCAAAGATCCATAGCCTCTTCTTTCCTGTGGAGCAAAAGCAAAACTGCTTCTCCAAAGCATTTTTGGTTTCTAGTTAATAAATACATTTGTTGGCTTTAAGTTTAGGCAGTCCTAAAACATAAAGACTGGTTAATTTCAACAGTCCCTCTATCAATTTCAGGGCTCTTAGCTGCTGTCACTTGCTTTTTAGAAATAAAAAAACTTTAAAATAAACACAATAGCATACAGGATCCAGACTTCCTGTGTACTTTCCCTATTTAAATGGCATGTTTCCTTTATACTACTTTTTACTGTCCCTTTATAGACTTTATTTTATTCTTTAAAACACTTTCTATAACTGCCTATATCCAATTTTCTTTCTTTCTTAAATATATGCACATTTTAAAAACACTGGAATCTGTTTGGAAACTTTTTTTTCCCAATCTGGACCTCTTTTACTATGTATCTTTTAGGCTTTTTGAACTCATCAGTAAACTTTAGACTGTTAAGCTACACCTGGATCCTCTGCCTGTTCCATAGGCTGTCTTTGTCTACTAAACCTTGAGGTCTCGTTGAAAATGTGTGACCAGGAACTGCATTCAACCCCACCCCTGCAGCAGGAGTTATTTTACTTAGTTTTTTTTTCTTTGTATTTATTTATCATGAAAAATGCTTGTTTAAGTGATCTGCTATATAGTAGGATTTCTTAAAGGAGCTGTACCATTTTTTTTGTTGTTTTTTTAACTTTCTCAGTCTTTACATGGAAATTCAAGCCCCACATTGGTATGCCAAATGGTGGTTATAAGTTTTGTATTATCTATAGTGGCTGCACCTTAACCAATAACTTTGGCTATGAGAGCCGCAGTCTCAGGGTAGTCTGTTCCCTCAGAAACTGACTCTGTCAAAGCTACTAAGGGAAATTTATTCTAAATCTAAAAACCTCACAATTCAAGTTAAGGTGATATTCTGCTCTCTCAAAGATGCTGAATAGCAAGTAGCTAACATTCTACAAATCACCCACTGTCCTTCTTTCCATCCCTAAGTTAAAACCCATGTTACACTTTGTTCCTTCTTATCATTTCCTTTCAGTTACTTGCTGACTCATCTTATGTGTGCAGGTTAATATTATTTAATTAAACACAAGTTTGAATTGTTAACAAAAGAAGTAAGAGAAAATGCAACACACTTTAAAATAATATTGCCCAATTGAGAATATTTATTTGATGAGAGCTAAATTTTCCTGCATTTCCAATCTATTTGGTGTTCTATAAGTTTCTTGTACCTTTAAAGGAGTGTCTTTCTTCAGGTTAGGAAAAGTTTCTTCTATGATTTTGATAAATATAGTTCCTGGTTTTTTTTGAAATGTGAATCTACTCTATTTTCTATTCATAATGTTCTTACCAAGTTTGGACTTTTCATAGATTTCCAGATTTCCTGAGTGTTTTATGTTAGGAATTTTCTTCTTTAGTAATATTAATAACTGAGATTCTTCCATTTCTTTATTTTTGTTGGAGATGATTGTGCTTGTAGCTCCTATTTGCTTACCAAAATTTTCCATCTCCATAATTCCCTCTGTTTATGTTTTCTTTATTGCTTCTCTTTCTGTTCTCAGATACTGAAAATTTCCTTCACCTGCTGGTTTGTTTGTTTTCTTGGATTTCTTGTCTTTCTTTAAAGGCTTTATAGGTTTCTTCCAAGTTTTTATTTTCTTCCATTTCTTTAAGAGAATTTTAAGTTTCTCTTTAAAAACCACTATCATCTTCATGAAGTTGGTTTGCATATATATGCAACTCTGTTTTGAACCTTTGCTAAAAACATGGGAATTCCACAAATAATGAATTACTAGGGCCAAATAATCTTGTGACTAATTAATGTTAAATTTTAATGTTTTGAAACAATGTACATAAATACGTTAAAAACAAAAATTTTGAATCATTCTGTACATTTCATCATTAATATTGAATTTATTGATCTCTGTGTGGTGCCAAGAAAGCCTAAATATGATTTAGGGATTGAGAATATTGTACATATAACACTTTCACAAAGGTAAGCAGGACAGTAAATTTGAGGACTAAATGAGGAAACTTTTTTTTTTCAAATAAAATAGGTGGTTATATTCATTCAAAGGATCTCAGATTGATAAGAATAACTATGAGAAATGGGACAATTTTTATCACACCCAACAATGAGTTTCAATAACTGCAACTTTTGCAGATTAAATTCTGTTTGTTTTGGAGCTGAAATGGAGACTAAACATTTGATTGTTTTAGTCTCTGGGTCACAAAACTTATTTTAAGTAAATTATTGGACCTAAAAACTAAGACCTAAGCTTTCTCCTCAGGAAAAAAGAAAAGACTCAAAATAAGAAATGACTAAGTGTAGTTAAGAAAGGGGACAACCTGAGGGTTTAATGGCTGCTCAGAGACTGGAACCAGTATTCAATAACAGCAATGTCATTGTACTCTTACCCATCAGAAAAGCTTTTCTTGTCCTTTGATTAATGTGGATTCAAGAAAATTGTGATATGTTTAATAGTCGATTCATTGTTATGATATTGACCTGATATTTGTAGCTGCATATAAGATGCTGAGAAAGGTTGGTATTAACCTGACGATATTTATAACTGCTGAGAAAAGTTTGACATACCCTGTAAATTTGGGGATTTAATGCATATGTTAAGAATTTTAGATTTTGATACAATGTAAAAGATTTAAGAGGTGCTCTAAACTAGCTGAAAAATTATTTTCAACTCAGGCAATTTTTTTTCATTTTTAAATAGGAGACTATCGACTTTGAGAGCATGATTATTCATAAAGCCTTATAATTTAACCTAACAAGAAAGTATGGCTCCAAGACATAGAGCCCAAAGGTATCTCTCTCCCCTAATCCCTTCACAGAGATCAGCAGTCAATGATGGGTTTGAAGTTTCTCCCTTTCAAAAACCTAAGACATGAAGTTGCAATGCCTAACTTCCAACGACAGGTAATTTTGGGTAAAGGGAAAAGTCTTTGCCCAAGGCAGTCATGGTACTCTGTCCTATTGCAGAAGCACAATTTTTTATTTTAAAATGATTAAGAGAGAGAGAATTGTGGGTCAATATTATACAGGCCACATGTTTCTGCCTTGTGTTAGTGGCAAGGTGTTCAAGCCACAGCAGAAACTGAGGTGCTAAAAGCACTTACAGACTGGCTGGCTCCTGGAGTCCGGATATGTTGATCATGTTCTGCTCCCTTCTTTGTAATTATAGGGACAACATGGGAAGAGATGTTAATCCAAGCTAGTGACAGAGCTGTGGATGTGACTTTAGTCCTTCTACCCCAGAAACAGAATGCTAATGAACTTCTCCCTCAGTTTACCTTGGAAGACAAAAGCTGTTTGGAGAATCAATGCGGGTGATTTTCAGGATTTGAATGAACCCTGAGACTCCCTTCCAATATTGTTGTGTGAACTGTGTTTCAATTATTCCTGTGCCTCAGCATAGGTCCAGAGAATAGTTTATGTTGGGTTTGGACCCCAACAGGTAATCAATGGCGTGCTATTACTCAAAAAAAGTAAGAGAATTTTCATCACAATTTTGAATGATAAAATCATCATGTGAAATTCTGTATTGGGAGTATATGTACTAGCAAGAGAAGTATCTTTTTCAGTCACACCAATCCAGTTACTGAAAACTATCAGAGATACGAGTAAGAAGTGTTGTATAGAAACCTACATCAGACTTAATGTTTAAATCAAGTTTTTGTCATGATCACATGAGAACAATTCTTAAAATACAAAATTAGAAAGTGGGGGGACGGGCTGTAAATTAAATAATATACTAGCTAGTACTAAATAACTTGATATACAGATATATTTTTTTTCTTACAAGTAAACTGTTCAATATAAGATACAGTTGATTGATCAAACTTTAGATTTAACTAATTTAAATAAGGCAATTAAAATATAATGTCTTCTGTATGTGGAACTGCAACTCCAGGTTGGCAATTAAAAATAAATTAGACTAAAACTTAATTTGAAATTTTATTAAAAACAGTCTTTAAGGGAGACAGTTAAACTATCTCTACATAAAATCTCTAAAAGTATTTTTTGAACAGTAAAACAAATTTTAACAGTTGTACTCAATAATGGCTTAGAAAACATTCTTTTACTTTCTAGAAAGTGACCAATTACAGATAATGATTGGCTTACTTTTACCTTAAACTACCAATATTGTAGATTTTGGTGGACAGCATTGAAGTACTATACCTACTAAATGTGTTTTTCAATTTAACCCTTTAGTAAGTAATTACATTGTGTTGTCCCTTAGAAAAGAAATTTAATTCAGCCTTCTCCATCTCCATTCAATAACTTAGTAATTTCTTCTATGCTTTTGGAATCAGGGATATTATTGCAAAAGACACAGATTGTTTTTAGAAACTGTAGAAAATTCTTCAGAGGGTGTAAACCAGACAAATTAGTATAGACATGCTTGAGAACTTTCAACACAGACACAATTTACTATAGAATCTGTCTAAGGACCAAAATCTATGATGACTACTCAGAAGCTTTTAAGTTCATTTATTGGTAAAATTAGATGCTACAAATATTTTTTATTTTGTTAAATAGGACATATATATTATTCACCATTTACATATAAATGTATTTGTTAAATAAACAGAAAATATATAATATAATGTTCTACGTATGCTATATGTAGGACATAATCTCTATATAGAAATATATAATATGATGGAACTACCTCTCTCTTTGTGTTAGTATATTTTTATGTGTGTGTATGTGTGTTTGTGTGTGATGGATGTCAATATCAAGTGTCTTTCTCTGTTCTGCAGTTTAGATTTTGGAGATAGGGTCTCTTTTTAGGGCATATAGCCAATATTAGTTTACAGATAATGTATTAATTTACAACTATTTATTTGAATTTATCCACAAATCAAAATTTACTTTAAATGTATGTTATATCTTATAGATTTCCTTTGTGCTGTTTTCAGGTTTGTAATTCTATAAGTCCTTTTTCCCTATATTTATATAAAATTTTGTTTCATTTTCTTATGCCATTTCCACACTATTTATATATACTACACTGGATTTGACTATATAAAATTCTCTCTCTTTCTCTACACACACACACAACACACACACACACACACACACACACACATCATGAGCCATAAATTTTGTTAATTTTACTCTTAATAGAAATTTTTTGACGATATCTAGCATGTAGACTGAGCTCCCAAGGTCCAGTCGAAGAGCAGAAGGTAGAAGAAGATGAGAAGGAAGTTAGGACCCTGAGGGGCTGGTCCACCCACTGAGATAGTGTGCTTGATCTAATGGGAGTGCACCAAATCCAGCTGGACCAGGACTGAATGAGCACATGATCAAATTGGACTCTCTGAATGTGGCTGCCCATAGGGGCAGACTGAGAAGCCATCAATAATGGCATTAGGACCTATCTCTTCTGCATGTATTATCTTTTTGAGAACCTAGTCTATTTGGATGCACACCTACCTAGGCCAGGATGGAGGGGGAGGGCCTTGGACTTCCCACAGGGCAGGGTACCATGCCTTCTTTTAAGGAAGCAGGGGGAGGGAGCAGAGGTGGAGGGGAGCAGGAGGGGACTGGGAGAAGGGGAGGAAGTGTAAATTTTTGAATTAAAAATATGAAAAAAAGAAAATTTTTGAAATAATAGTTGACTATTTCTTGATTTCTCCATTTCTCCATAGATTTAGAACATCAAAGGTATATTTTAAATGAGATTTCAAGGGACAGAAATGTGAAAGCTATGAAAATTTGAATTTTAGTGTTAATTATCACGCTAATCTGACATGGATAATGGTGGAATTAGTCATTTTACAAAAGAAAAATGCAGTCTCAGGTACGTTAAAAGTTAAATCTGGTTTTGCATTTAGTAGTAATCTATTCTTCTATGTAGTCTCTTTTTTGTACCATTTGACTGTAAAGTTGTAATAATATTTGCATGGTGTTGGATATGGCCTGGCAATTTATTCAATGGTCTTCTAAAACCATGATGCATTACTGTGCTTCCACTGTCATTGACAAATTGCATTTTCTATATCGCCTCAAGTTTTAAATGTTGGAGTACATATGAGTACAGAATTCAGTTTCTTTCCTATCACTTATTTTACATACTCTATAGGTTATTGTAGGAAAGGGATGAGGAGAAAAATTAAATCCATCATGTGAGGCTAAAGCTGCTTTAACAAGTGAGATACAGTGTACTGAAACTTGGGTTCATAAAAGTCCAGGTGTTCATTTTATTGTATATAGAACTTTGTGATAAGAATCTGCAAAATACAGTCATTCAATGGGATGTAATGTGCATTGGCAATGGTAACAGAGGCTGGTGGTGTGGGTAACAAGGGATAGTCTACATATGATGCTAGGAAAGGCTTACAGAATGTGTGTTTATTATCAATGTTATTTAGAGAAAGAACCAGCAAAATCTATTTTACCGATTTGCAAATATGGAAATAAAATGGGTGACTTTAAATATGTAGTTGGATAGTTCATCAGTGGCTACATACATATTGAAAAAGCAGAGACCAAGGTGTCTATTTAGTCAATGAAGCGAGGAGAATATCCAATCTCTGGCAGCTTTCTGAAAAGTCACTAAACCTGAGACCACAATGAAAATTTCAGAGTTGTGATGTCCACTGGTACAAAATTTGACAAGCATTGAATCATATAGAAAGAAAGCAATATACACATGTGTGTCAGCTTCCTTTTCCTCCAAATTTGTTTTATTAGGATTCTCCCTAACCTGTTACTGTCTTCCTAAACTATCACTCCTTTTCTATCACTATTGATTATCTTTCATAATTATTCCTACCATGTTCATAGATATTTAAACAAGAATCTGGAGATATACTTTAATTTTTGTTGTCATTGTTTTTATATGTTTGTTTGTTTTGTTGACTAGTTTATTTAGTCAGTAGTATTTTAGAAGTGGATGAAATTACCCAATTACTACAGAGCTAATGCATATAGAATAATACTGAGAAATGTTTTTGTTTTAGATGACAAAAAAATCTTACTTGAGTCTTCATGGCTAAACTGTTTAAACAACAAAACCAATTCAAAGATCAGCATCTTTATTGGGAAAAAATTAAAATCTGCTCAAGAAAAATATTTTAATATAATCACTAATAATTTATCTTTTATCTTCATTCAAAATTTCTCATGTTGAATGGAAGTTGGAATCTGTATGAAGTTGCATTTTCTGGCTATGATATATCTCTTCCAATTAAGAATGGAGTAGGAAGTATATGGATATCAGTGGTATGAGAACTCTTGTTTCAATTAACCTAAATTATAATTTTAGAGCTTTCTAGGTATATATATATATATATATATATATATATATATATATATATATATATATATATATGAATCATATATATATGATTCAACTATATCTAATAACTAACAGAATGTCTTCAATGGTTTTATTTATATAATTAAGGATGTTTTCAATATGAAAGCTAAGTAGAAGGCACTGCTAGAATGGGATCTGCTTATCTTTCCCTTGGATAATAGCAAATAGAACAAAACAAAAACACTTTTATCTCTAGAGAAATTACAACAATTAGTGCCACCATAAATGACTGCAACTGTGAAAGAGTGTTAATTCTTACCATATCCCTGTTTACCACATCTATTTCGACAGTGTAAAGCCAGATATGTCAAAAGGAGTGACACTTGATTGTTTTCTGCATAATTAGGTTGTGATTCCAATCACAGATAGATTTCCAGATATGGTATCTCCCTCAGAGAAAATTAAGGGAGACTCTGACACCTGGTATACAACTATTGAAATGAAAACACATATTTTTAACATATCTCTGCCAACCAAGAAAAGCTTAAGCAGTTTTCTGCCATACAATAAATATCTTATTTCTCTTTTTTACTTTATTTAATATTAATTTAATGCCTACCATAATTTCCTCACCTTCCTCTACTCTAGTCCTCCCCTGCCATGCCTCCCATCTACTTCCCTCCCCATCCAAGCCTCCTCCTTACTCTTCATTCAGAAATAAACAGAACTCCCAAGGGCTTGAACAAAGCATGGCACAGCAAGTTGAGGCAGGACCACCTTTTCCCCCTGCATCAAAACTAGGTGAGTTGAAGGGTGAGAAATAGGAGGAGAGTTCTTAAATGTTTTATTTCATTTTTGTAGTTTGAGATAAAGCATTGTTGTTTGAAACTATACAGAGTTAAAATCCACTGAAGAATGTCTGTTTTGGTATATTTACTGCATTCCTGATTCTAATGGATTTACAAAGTTGGCAGGCACAAATATAATGTATTTATATTCTTATATTCAATTATATAAAAATTGAGAAATACATGATATTCAAGTATCTGCACAATTTACAAAATATTGAAATTTCATGGAATATATAATATTTACTAATATTATAAAATAGAAAAACAAACAAAATGCTAGCACAAAACAAACATCAGTATTACTTAGGGAATAAATGTAGTGATCCATGTTAAGATTTTGAAGGTAATGGGTAATTTTTCAAATTTTGAATTTATTTTACAAGTGTTTTATTGAGAACTTTTGCATGTTCATCAGGGAAATTGCTCCGTAGTTTGGTTCTTCATTTGGTTTTTATAAAACTTTAGTCTTGTGGTAATTCTTGGTTCATAATTATTTCAAAATTTTCCTTTTTTATCTATTTCATTGAATAATTTAAGGATTATTAGTGTTAGCTCCTATTTGAAGATCTGATTGTGGAGGCCCAAATGTTTGAGCCTATTTCCACCTTGTCTGAAGATCAGAGAAATTTAGTTTGTTCAAAGTTGTTGACAACAAGTTTGGCTACACACTCTGACCTGAGGTGTGGTTAACTGGTCTTTTGACATTAAAATGGCCAACACAGGTAGACTTAACCCCCCAAAAAAATCCTTCACCCCAATCATGTTTTAAAAAAAAATCAAACTAACTTCTGTTCATTCTTTTGAATTAGGAGGTTTGACCTTGCGAGTGGCTGCCTTCTGGATACTTGGTCTAGGATTGGTACACTGCCTAAACAACAGAATAATTTTCTCATGGGTTCATTGCCTCATATCTCAAAGTATTGATGCAAGAAACTGTTTTAGTTTTCCTTTGATTTATGATAAAGCAGTCTTTTGTTTTGGTCCCCTTTTGTATTGGGGACCAAAACAAATTAAAATCGGAAATTAAAATCGGGGATATCAGTAGTCACTGGTACTCCCTCCCTGTACTATCCTATGGTTCCTGCTTTATTATTTTCACTTGTGTCTTTGTCCTCTTTACTATTCTTCTTCTCCCCATGTCCCTACCCTGGTAAGTGGTATGTTTTATCGAAGTTTGTCTCTGATATCTGTTAAATTTTGCACGGACCTGGTTTGGCAATTAGAATTTTTCTGTTGTTGTTTGAAAAATGAAGATGTTAAAATAATTCTAATGTAGAATAGACAGCATCTTCAACAAATGGTGTTCCTCAAGTTGGATAACTACATGTAGAAGGGTGAAACTACATCCACCATGAATGAAACTCAACTCCAAATCAACTGAAGATCTCACCATAAGAGCTGATGTTCTAATTTCATGAGTGATAGAATCATTCCCCTAATAGGCTGTCTTGTAAAAAGGCTAATGTCCTGTATACGTTACCACTTTTCAAGTTGTGGGTCAGTGGGGCTGCAGAGACCTTCTAAACTCTATAAGTCATTTTTTATTACACTTATTTACCTTACAGAACTTGATGGTAAGTTCCTGTTGCTGAAGATACTACCAAGTTTTAACATAGGTCATGGAAAAATTAGGATAGTATCCAACCGTATGCTTTATTACTAGTGTTTAGCTTGCATAGTGTTAGAAGAGTCTATTATATTACTAGTGAAGAAAAATAGTTATCAGCAGTCTTACTCACTTGTAAAACATGAAGACTACAATGACTACAAATATTTCCATATATACGCATTGGTACAATAGTGGTAAAATTTATTTCTGTAATCAAAAAGTTTGTAAAGGTACTCAAAACCTGATCCACAACATAGAACTCAGAAGTCATGTCTGGCAGCTTTGAAGGTCTAAAACCTTGTGACATGTTTGATTATAAGTCATATGTGATAACATAGTACTCTGGTTTTATTAAATATACATAGAAATAAATTGTCTCCTAAGTTTCTTTCTTTATTCACATGGATTTTTCAACTCTCATCATTCCACAAAGAAACTTCTTTTCTCAAGAGATGTAGTTAATACAGGCATACAGAACTGAATAGCATAATATAGAGGATAGAGGACTGCAGAGTGCACACATACAAGTTGTGCATCCTTAGTTCCTTTTCTGCTTTCCTCCCTTACTGATTAAGAAATAATTGAAGAATATAGAAAGAGGAAAATATAGTTGAGATCAGCACAAAACTGTGCTTAACCATAAATTACCTCTTATCAGTAAAAGATCAGCTGGATTCTATATTATATTAAAACTGATTTCTTCCTATAATGTTAATTTTATTAGCAAAGTATAATAGATTCAGGTTTAGGTAGATAATGAGATATGTTTCAAACAGGTAATGCTTATATGCAAGCAACTAAAACTCAAAGTTTTCTTTGTTACAAAACTACAGTTGTTAGCAGTAGTAATATATTCAGTAAAGGAAGAAAGTAGAATAAACTGACTTGAGCTCCTCATGTGTGTCTTGTTTCATTTTCTGCTTTCTTGAGCTTTATATATTTCTGTCTGATTCATTTTACATTTTCTGTATATGTCTATGTTCTGAAAGAATGACATGCATAAATAGCAAGAGACCCTCTAGTTTTGGCTTCTGAAGATTTAGACTAGATAGAAATATAACCCCATATCAGACGGAGGTCTGATCTCCAAAATATACAAAGAACTCACAAAATTGGTCATCAAAAGAACAAATAATCCAATAAAAAATAGAGTACAGACCTAAACAGAGAACTCTCAACAGAGGAATCTAAAATGGCTGAAAAACACTTAAGGAAATGTTCAACATTCTTAGTCATCAGAGAAATGGAAATCAAAACAACTCTAAGATTCCATCTTACACCTGTAAGAATGCCCAAACCAAAACACTGAAGACAACTTATGCTGGAGAGGTTGTGGGGTAAAGAAAACACTTCTGTATTGCTGGAGGGAATGCAAGCTGGTATAGCCCCTTTGGATGTCAGTATGGGAATTTCTCAGAAAATTAGGAAACAACCTTCCTCAAGACCCAGTAATAGCACTTTTGGGTATATATTCAAATGATTCTCAATCGTGCCACAAGGACATGTGCTTAACTATATTCATAGCAGCATTGTTTGTCGTAGCCAGACCTAGAAGCAACCTAAATGCCCCTCGACCAAAGAATGGATAAGGAAAATGTGGTACATTTATACAATGGAGTACTACACAGCAGAAAAAAATGACATCTTGAATTTTGCAGAAAAAAGGATGGAGCTAGAAAACATCATTTTGAGTGAGGTAAGCCAACACAGAAAGACAATTATCACATGTACTCACTCATAAGTGGTTTTTAATAATAAAGCAAAGAAAACCACCCTATGAATCACAATCCCAGAGAACATGGAAAGCAATGAGGACACTATGAGAGACATACATAGATCTAATCTATATGGGAAGTAGAAAAATACAAGATCTTCTGAGTAAATTGGGAGCATGGGGACCTTGTGCGAGGTTTGAAGGGGAGGAAAGAAGCAGGGAGGGGGGCAGAGAAAAATGTAGAGCTCAATAAAAATCAATAAAATAAAAAAAGAAAAAGAAATACTAGGACATTAGAGAGAAAGTGCAGAGTAATTCTGAGTGCTGGCTTTTATTTGTTTGTTTGGTTACTTGGTTTGGGTTTGTTGGGCCATTATTCTTCTATGCATAACTACTGAATATCTCTGGAAATGCTATGAGAACCTCAAATCCACACAGAGATACTTGATGTTGTATCTTGCACTAAGTGTCTTTAAAGAATGTGGGTAATTATACTACATAGTATCCTGTAAATTATCACTTTTTCTTCTCTTACATATTAGTCACGATTTTTTTGTTATTTATTTAACTATTCTCAGACTTGTGAGCTTCTGTCTGTTTGATTTTTCTTGCTAGAAAATAAAGATTCAAAATTATGGTGTTATATCCAATACATTGTTATTAAGAACTTTAAAGAGGTATTAAGTATGTAGTATTTCCTAAAGGAACCAATCTTTCCACGGACATGCTTACCAAAACCCCCACATACAGAAACTAGAAAATACAAAATATTTTATACAAAATTTAAAGAAGTTTTATCATGAGCATAGGTAGTCACCACAGGATACAAAATTTAAAAATATTGTCCATATATTTTAGCTACCTAATTCTTTATATTTAAGTTAGAAGAATCTACATGAACTGTCATTTCAATGTTTTGTGATATATTCTAAAGAACAATATGTTTAAAATAATCATAGCATATTGATGAAAGCAGATTATTATGCATGTATGTAAGTAGATGGTCTTTGGGGATATGATAATCCTATAAATTCTCACAGGTAGAGATGTAGAGAATAAGCACTCAGACTGAATGTGAAGAGACTTTAGAAGGGACATTTTCATGTTTGATATTCACAGAAGTATTTCCTCTGTGGTGCCCAAATTGAGATAGAAAAAGAGGATTAGTTCAGTTTAGCAATATGTGAGTGGTGACCATACCGTTTGCAAACACATTACAACTTTCTCATGCTAAAATACACTAAACTATTTCACAAAAGCAGAAGATCCATGAAAAATGGACACATGCCATGTATTCGTTTAAATTTGTCTGTATAAAGAGGTTAAAATTAAATGAAATTTGATGAGATGTTTGGTCTCTCCTGAAAGGAGGACTGTCATGTAAAAGGGTATTTCTTTCTAAAACTCAAGTGAAATAGTGTTATCAATTTATCTCAAAAAATGTTACAACTTATTTTCAGATCAGATAATTTAAAAAATGGAAAACACCAAATGAATAAATATAGCATTTATGTGCTTGATTGTTACATATGCAAGTGTCATTGTAAAAGATAGTTGACATTTTAGAAGTTCTACATTTTTATTTTTTGTTTTGTTTGTGTACACACATGGCAGGATGCAGGTGTCACAGCGCATGTATGGAGTTCAGAGGAATCTTGAAGCATTAGTTCTCTCCATGCATTGGTTCTGTCTTTTGACAATGTAGAGTTCAGTATAAACTCATGATTAGGCTAAGAAGTGAGTGTTTTTACCCACTGACCCATCTTGTAGGCAAATTGTAGCATGTAAATACATTTATCTAATGTGTAACTACCACATCATAACTGACCTATAACAGTCTCAAACATCAAACATTGGTGATTCTTTTTGTGTTATATAAATGTTCAAAATATCTCTATTAGCCATTATGAAATAAACAAATGGTAATTTTCAGTCATTAAACTCTATGTTAAAAAATAGTTTATTCTCCCAATTGATAATATCCTTATAGCCATCACCCTTTGTCTTTACACAACTGTTCACTTCCTTTGAAATACAATGGGAGAAAGACTATTATTAATTTTTCTATTGCTTGTGTGGCTGCTGGTTGAGTTCAGTGCCTTGACATGCTTCGAATCCACCCTACCACTGAACTGAATTTTAGTCCTAAATATTTATTCCTGCAATTAAAAACACAGTGATAAATGGAGGCTTAAAAGCAATATACAATATAACAGAAAACAAAGAAACATGGGTGTCATAAGTATTTTTACTAAACTTCAATAACTAAAGATAGGTGATACGTGTCCTAGTCTAGTTTACAAAATTTTGCTTAACATTTTCTTATTCTTTTGTTAATTGCCTAGATGTTATTATGTAACGTGTATAAAGTTGGATTCAATTATTGAAATTTGAGTCACCACAGTTGTACTAAAACCAGAACAATTTACACAGAAATTATTAAAATAATCATCATTACTATTAATGATGTGAATTAATATACACAAAAATAATAAAACACTTTACAAAGATACATATTTTCCAGTTTTGTATTTTGTAAAACTTGAAACCAATGACACACAAATCAACTTCTTTAAAGATCCCAAGTCATCCACCAAAGAAACTGCTGTTAGAAACAGTGGGAGCACATTACCTAAAGTTTTTACTAGTCAAATTTCAGTGAACACCCTAGCATGGGATGCCCATACCTAAACGATATGTCTGCATTGTAACTTCTACATCCATGTCTCAGAGTACATCTTGGCCGAGAGATGAAACAATTTTAACAGCCAGAGGGTAATGAAATCTTCAATGAGATTGTGCCTTCTACTTATGAAAGGGAAGCTCTGCCAATGAAGATGAAATCTCAACAATGTGGCCACCTCCACAGGATCTGAAAATCCCATTCAGATTTTACATTCTAACATCAATAGACAAAAACTCACAGGATGCTTTCCATAGATGAAGACCTATAAGCAATTAGCGCCTGTTGAGAGAGGAAAATTAGTCTTCCCCTGACATGAACTTTCTCATCTGTTGTCTCAAACCAAGTTGGAATCTCTAAAAACATATTTTTGGACAGCACTGAACAAACTCAATAGGTTTTCTCCTTTATGTATTTGTTATGTAATGGATAAGAAAAGGAAGTAATGAATTTTGAGGAGTGTTGAGGTGAGGCAAACATGGGATGGGTTGGAGAGAGGAGAGATGGGAAATAATAATATTTTATTTTAATTAAAATATTAAAAATGGAGTTGACCATGGTTAACTTGTTTGAAAATTCCTTGGTGTGGTGAGTTTTGTACATTTGTTTAACAAGGAGTACATAGTTGGTCAAAAAGAAAATTATTTTTCATATTTAAGAACTCACTGCATTCAAACTGTAAAATTTGAGAACTAGGAAATATCCCTTCCAGAAAGACTATTTAACTATCTGTCTACAAACATTCTACAAATAAAATAGTATATTTAAGGCATTTATGTTCCTCAATCACTTAATTTCTCTCTGTAGTTCACATTTGAGTTTACCATAATATTTGCTAAACTGTATAACATGTATATTAATATCTAAATAGTAACAAGAAATAAAAATAGCCCAATATTGTCACTTTGCATTAATTTTCACCTTTTTAGAATTATTAAAACCTTGAAAATTTTAGTATTATTTTGAAATGTTTTATTAGCTGCAACCATATTTGACTTTGACTGATTTTTTTATTTGTGCATTATATTCATAATAAGAGAAATAAACTGGAGATGTAAAACTAAATTGCCACGGACTGGCTCAGGGGAGCCACTCAGACCACGGGAGAAGCAGGGTCTTGGTAATCAGGAAGGAACAAGTTCGGCGAATGACAGACAGACACAACACACAAGAGAGTGGTTGGAATCTGCTGTGATTTTACTGAATTCATGTTTTCATTATATAGTATTCAAACAAAAGCAGAAATATGTATCTTAATCAAAGGAGATAAGTATTTGTAACCCATATATTTTTGTGGAAACAAAAGCATTTTTAAACATAATGTATCTTTGACATTTATTTTAAAATTAATGTTTTTTTAATGTTTTGGTATAATTTAAAACTTTTTATAAGCAGTATTAGGACAGGAAAGAGTTAAGACAGGAAACTGCTGGCCAGCAGAAGAGACCTTGAGTGTTATCATGCTGAAGAACTTGGCTCAGAAAAGAAAAGAGGGGCACCAGAAAGAGGTTGGGCAGAATATTGCTGAGAGAAAATTATAGATGTTTCTTTAAAGAACTCTATTAAAGGATGTTAGGGGTAATGATATTTAATTTGTCCTGTATATTCCTATAATGCAATTCTCCAATTATCATCATGAATTAATAAAGCCTCCAATTGTTGTTCATTATAGGGAATAATTGTTATGTATTTATTTTTTAAATAATTTTTATTTATTTATTATTTATTTTTATTTTTACTCTTATGTAAGAGTGTTTTATCCTTGTGGAACTTGGATTTACATTCATTTCTCCAATGTCTCCCTTTCTGACATCTTGAACAATTACCTGGGGGAGGACTTCTTTTGCCCTCCTTCCCTTCCCCAGAGCAATTCTTTTGTACATGACCTGATTCCTCACATTTGTAACAAGTGAGAGCTGAGGGGTTCTTTTGACCTTCTCCATAGGTTTGCTTAACATAGGCGCTGAACTTCCTTCTCTTCACTGCTTCAGCATAGGCCATCCCTAGGACTATGGCTGATAAGGTGTCTGTACAGGCTCTAATGTAGTCCTGTATGGTTCCTGGCTTTCTGATGGGCCTTCTAAGGTCCTGGCATAGAGCATTGGCATTTTCCCATGCCAATTGTTTAAGAAGCATGTCCCCCAAAGACTGCTCCGATTCTTTCAGTCCTCTACTTGCCATGATATGTTTAAATACTGAGTAAAACATTCTTTCCTGCTTTGACTCAGTGAGCCCCATGGTTTACCTCAAGATTACTTGCACTTAGCCAATCATCCTTTATCGGTGGAACTGCAGATTTCTGGCAAGAGCTTACTTGTTACCTTGAAAAGAAAAGAGAAAAATTACCTGTCCAAGGTCCCTGTTCGTGGCACCACCTGCCACGGACTGGCTCAGTGGGGCCACTCAGACCGTGGGAGAAGCAGGGTCTTGGAAATCAGGAAGGCACAAACTCAGCAAACGACAGACAGACACAACACACAAGAGAGTGGTTGGAATCTGCTGCGATTTTACTGAATTCATGTATTCATTAAATAGTATTCAAACAAAGAACAAAACAGGTCATGTATCATAAGTTGGCACAGTATGAAAGCTTCTTTTAGTTACATCAGTGATTTTTAAGAAAAGCATATTACCAGGAACAGGTGTTAGACGTAAAACATCCTTAGAAGAGGAACCCTTGTTCTTGGGAACATAAACCTCAGACAAGTGGTTTCATCTTATCTAGGAATAGAAAGCTTCTGTTTCATTAGCTATCATGGCCCTTCCTCTTTCTAACCCTTTCTTTATTCCTTTATTTCATCTAGTGACCAAATATTGGTGTGGGAGAATTGTCTATATTCTGTCAATCATGTTTTAAATAAACACTGATTGGCCAGGCAGGAAGTATAGGTGGGAAAACCAGACAGGAAGTAGAGGTGGGGCAATAAGAACAGGAGTATTCTGGGAAGCAGGAAGCTCCCTTGGCTCTCCTGCCCAGATCTCCGAAGAAGCAGGATGTGACCTGCCCTGCTGAAAAAGGTACCGAGCCATGTGGCTAACCTAGATAAGAATAATGGGTTAATATAAGCTACAAGAGCTAATAAGAAGCCTGAGCTAATGGGCCAATCAGTTTATAACCTGATGTAGACTCTCTGCATGATTTTCTTTGGGACCTAATGAGTGTGGGACCTGTTGGGAGGACAGAAACCAACCAAGCCCTCCTGTTACAAAATATGCCTAATCAGTTTTCTGCACCTGCTGAAATATACATTTTTGTACCTTTTTATGCAGCAGACACCATGGGAGTTGGAATCTAGCAAGCCTATCCATAAAGTTCAAAGTATAATATAACACTCTTTGTCTATCAACATTAACCCATCTATTCCCTTGCTCATCATACACCCCGTGTATGACAAGGGATCTGCCGTAGTCTTATACATTCCCATACTGTGCTTCCCTATCCCAGAGCTGTTCCTGAAGAGATAATCCTTGTCTTGTAGATATATAGATTATTATTATTAAAAGAGATTGTGCAAAGCCCATATCCCGCATAGCCAGCTAATCGAGAAACCCGTCAATGCCTCAGCGGTGGCTAATATTGGGGCCATCTGCCATTGACCACCAGGAAGCCTAGTCCCATAGGACACGTAGCTCCCATCCGGCAAAATGATGTATGTTATGTCACACAGATGACACTGGAGTTGGTGTGGTATTAAATAATCTTTCTTTGCTATAGTCTACTGACTAAAATGAAAGATAGCAAAATAGGTAAATTTTAAATTTATTAGATATTTTAAAAAATACAAATCCAAGTTCCTACTACCTCCCCTCCTCCCATTCCCTCTACACACCCTTTCACCCCATCCCCTCCAATCCTCAGAGAGAGTAAGGCACATTGCTTTGTGGAAGGTCCAAGGCCCTCTCTGCTATATCTAGACTGAGCAAGGTATACATCCAAAAAGATTAGGTTCCCAAAAAGCCAGTATATGCAGTAGGGATAAATCCTGGTCCCACTGCCAGTGGCCCCTCAGTCTCCCGCAGCCACTCAACTGTCAATCACATTCAGAGGAACTAGTTTGGTCCTATGCTTGTTCTTCCCAGTCTGGCTGGAATTGGTGAGCTTCCACTGGCGCAGGTACTGTTTCAGTGGGTGAACCCATCATGGTCTTGACCTCCTTGCTCATATTCTCAATCCTTCCACTGTTTAACTGAACTTTGGGAGCTCAATACAGTGCTCTGATGTGGGTGTCTGCCTCCATCAGTTGCTCGATGAAGGCTCTCTTAAGTCCCTTCAGTACTGGAGTAAAATACAGGTAATTTTTAAAGATACAGAACTGTAGCCTGGATTGTGTGTTACCATTGTTATGTTGTGATATTTGCCTGAAACCCTATATTCAGAAATTATTTTCAAGAAGTGACCTGTGTTTTGTCAAAATTCTTTCTACCTTTTATGATATGATCATCTGGTTTCTGTCCTTTAGGACACTCATGTCCTGGACTATGTTTATTTATTTACATATGACAAATCATTCCTGCATCTCCGGAATGAATCAAATTTTTCAGAGTAGATAGTTTTTTGTTGTATTCTTGAGTTCAATTTGCAAGTATTTGTAATGAGGAAATTTAATTCATGTTTAACAATTATACATATTTGTTGGGTGTGTATGTCTCTGGGTTTTGTACAATAGTAACACTAGCTTCACAAAAGGAGTTTGTAACTATGTCTTTCCTTTCCTAGTTTGTGGGAGTTTGGGGCAAGTATCGGGGTTCGTTCTCAAACTCACAGAGATCCGCCTGCCTCTGCCTCCAGAGTGCTGGGATTAAAGGCATGCACCACCACCGCCCGCCTAAGAAACCTTTTTAAAAGGCCCTAACATCTGCAGCCATGAAAAAAGAATACAAATTAAAACCACTCTCAGATTTCCTCTTATTCCAGGCAAAATGACTAAAATAAATTCAAACAAACAAAGAAATGATGACCAATGCTGGCGTGGATTCACCTTCTTTACTGGCAGTGGGAGTAAAAAGTGATATACTTTCTTAACTCTGTCTTAGCATCTAGTCTAGAGAACAGGCATATAAGGTCTAAACTGAATCCTGTTTCTACTCCTGTGTGTACTGTGACTGAACTCCTTCAAGGGTGACTTGTACTAAGACACAGGGTATTTTAGAGAGATAATGCATACTCATGCAAACAGAATCCTCTTAAAAATTATGTATATATATGTACATTCATATTACACACATATATACATATAAACATTTAAAGATCAAATAGATAGATAGATAGATAGATAGATAGATAGATAGATAGATAGATAGATAGATAGATATAAATATATATACTCATTCATTGGAGTCAAACTACCAAGTGAGGCAAAACAGATTGAATGAGATGCTTTCTTGCCATAAAGCCTTACTGGATTTAGTCTCAAAGGTTGAAGTTCTGATTTGGAGGCAGTCTGACTCAGCAGCTGGAAAAGCTTTCCAAAATGGCCAGGCTGCATCCTTAACTATTCAAAAAGATAAAGTCTGAAAAGGGCCCATTCAAATTAGGGACAAAAAGAAAAAGTGACCTTGGCAACAAAAGCTACAATAGATTGACAGGAAGGGAGCCAGATGGCTGAGCATGGTACAGTGTGAATTGGAAATGAGGCAATTCAGACAAGGGAATAAAACACTTCTTTAAAAAGCTACATTTTTTTAAAAAAGCAATCTTAATGAAACTAGCTGTTTTCTCAACTTAAAATTACATAACTGTTATTATCATTATGTTACAGAATAAGTAGTAAATATATTTGTTCATATTTTATTTTCAGAATTACTGCATTATACACAATGGAAACATCAATTTCAAGTTTAAAACAAAAATGAAAACAAACTTACTTTTAAAGTAAGGTTTTAACCACAAGGCCCAACTACTGTAAGACAAACAAGGTGCATCAAAATCATATTCTGGTTTCTGGCATGCATCCAAGAAAATGGACATCTGCATCTCCTGAAGGGAACATAGCTATGTGCTCGGCCCTGTGGCTGCTAGGAAGATCCAGCAAATTTACAGCAGGATTCAGGCTGTACCCTGGAGCTGTTATGGCAGCCTGTACATCTAATTGACAGCTTTTCAGCAGAAAGCATCAATAATCTTTCGTTGTGGGCTCCAGAACCCTAGCAGGACTCTGAGGGCTCATTTCAGCAAGTTATTGCTTTATAGGTCACCTTTGCAGCAGATTTACACAAGAATCTCATACTCTCTGAAAACCTGGGTTAAAGTTCTACCGAAAATCAGAGTGAACCAAAGAACAGAGGCACAAAACACATTGATTTCTTGATTTCTCTTCAGAAAAGAGTTTATAAACATATTACTTCGTTCCTTCCTCCCCATTTGTCTCTTATACTTCCCTTTCTCTATCAAGTCCTAGCCTCTTTTTCTTTAATGGCTATATTTTTAAATCCCTAAGGAAAAAATAATGATAATAAAATATATACTGAAGCCAGTAATTATTGTAGTTTTAATAAGGAAAGTCCATTGTAGTTCTAACCTTGGAGGAGCTATTGTTCACTGATGTATCCCTAAGAAAAAGGAGTCACTACTTTGGGATCTGGCCACTACTGTGCTAATTATGAATATAACCTGCCAAACTTAAATCCATACAAAGTAAATTCTATACATTTTATATTATTCTAATTACACAACATTCTGGAAAAGAAAACTCAGGAAATAGCAGGTAAAATTGTTTTTACTGACTCAAATTTGGGGAAAACAATGATGATTTGTATTTTATATTGTGAACCTATAGCAAAGCACAACAAAAAGTTTGATACACATTAATAATTAATTTCAAGTCTTATGTTAAAAATAAAGCATCAAGATCTGTTTTTAGACATATTATTTTTTGGGCCACCAACTCAAGAAATTAAAAAAATGACACATAGACATTATTTATTATGAAAATATGGCCTTAGGTTGTTTGCTTCTAGCTAGTTATTATAACTTAAGTTAACCCATATCTTCAAAATTATTTACTTTTATGTAGCTTTGTTACCTGTACTCTTCTTCAACATCTGCCTTTTTCTAAGCATTCTCTCTCTTCCTGGATGTCCCCCCTGACTCTCTGCCTGATTTCTGGACATTCAGGTTTTTATTATGCCTATCACAGCATTATAATGTGGGATAAAGCTTTTATACACTGTAAATATTGGCCACTCATATTTATTTAATAAAATATTGTTGGGCCACTAACCAGGAAGGAAGTATATATAGGTCAGTTAACCAGACTAGCAGGATTCTGGAAAGAGAAAAGGCAAACATAGTCATCAGTCAGACACAGAGAAAGCAAGGTAAGAATGACTTACTGAGAAAAGGTACCAGGCCACATGACTAAACATAGACAAGAATTTTGTGTTAATATAAGTTGTAACTGCTAGTCAATAATAAGCCTGAGCTAAGGGACCAGACAGTCTATAATTAATATAAGCCTCTTTGGGTTTGTTTGGGAATGAACAGCTGCAGGACCAGGTAGGACAAAAACATCTGTTTACAAATGGCAGCCAATGTGGGGCAACAACACCCACATAAAACCAGAGAGAGTTTGGGAAATGATTCTGGACACAAAAGAACAGAGTTAAGCATGGCTCTTAGAAGCAGGATTTTCTCAGGTAAGTTCTACTTGTTAGAGGCAAGCTGAGGTGCAACTCCTTTAAGACGGGCTTTATTACTCCACATTAATGGCAAATACCTCAAAGCTCTTTTAAAAAGCCCTGCCACCAATCACTCAAATAATGTTTATGAGTAGCCAGCTGCATGCTTCCTGGTGGTGGCATGGACCTAGACACTCCACAGAGTTGTGACAATAAACGTGACTGCCGCCAAAACCTCCTGCATGAATCTATGCTCCCTGCAAGCTAAGGAATGAGGCAGAGCCAGCTGCAAAAGCAGCAGCATCAATCCTAGCCAGATTAAAGAAGATAGATCTATATATTGAGAGAGAGTGAGAGAGTAAAGAGAGATTCAGAAGAATAAAAAAGAAAACTAAAACATAAATAAAAAACCCTCTAAATTGTTTACAGTGTTTTTAAAAAATATAGAGAGAGTTGGGAGAGATAAGAAAAAGGTTAAAGTCCTTAAAATAAAAAAATGTATATTAATTGAACATGGAGGTACACAACTTTAATCATAGCTCTTTGGAAGCAGAGTCAGGTAGATATCTGTCAGTTTGAGAATAGCCTGGTCTCTAGAGTGAGATTCAAGAAGCCAAATATACACAGAGAAATCCAGAAAAAAATAAAAGAAATAGAGTATAAAATGTTATGTAAAATGAAAAATACACAGAGAATCTGGTTACAGTATGTTATTTTGTTGTCTTTGAATTGTTTGACTGCAGAGAAAGGAACAACAGCTTTTAAAAGACATTTGATTAGAAATGTTGATGAATTAATCTAACCTATAGATTTTAAAATACCTTGACTTCAACTTTAAGTGAAAAGATATTTTACTTTGGGAAGAAGTTTTGCTTTTGTTTTCACAGGAAAGGAGAAACTGTGTGGATTGTGGAATGAGGAGTGTTCTGGGAAAAGAAATGGCAGAGAGTCAGTCATCATACAGAGGTAGAGTAAGCAAAATAAGAATGCCTTACTGAGAAAGATATCAAGCCACATGGCTAAGCATAGATAAGAACTTTGGATAATTTATGTTGGTATAGCTAGTTAGTAATAAGCCTGAGCTAAGGGTCCAAACAGTTTGTAATTAGTATAAACCTCTGTCTGTTTATTTGGGACTGAATGGTTGCAGGATTTGGCAGGAGATAAAGCTTCTCCTAGTTTGGTTGTCCTGCCTATACCTCCTCCCTTGGTACTGGCCAAACATTTTATTAAACAAGGAATAGTGAAAAAAACCTTAC
This sequence comes from Ondatra zibethicus, assembly GCA_004026605.1. Taxonomy (NCBI): domain Eukaryota; kingdom Metazoa; phylum Chordata; class Mammalia; order Rodentia; family Cricetidae; genus Ondatra; species Ondatra zibethicus. Next base: position 27,213 of record PVIU01014486.1, on the reverse strand, counting down.
AGTGTATAAAAACATTATCCCACAGCAGTAATACATCTATCTTCACAGTGTGCAAATATCTGCAACATCTGTTCTTTAATGTTTTTCTGAATTTATATTGTAATTAAGAGACAAACTATTAGAGAAAACAAGCATAGTACACATGCCTAAATTTCAAAGATTCTAATAATAATACTGTCATAAATAATTAATGAAATTAAAAATAAAGGTCATAGTGAAGCAAATTGTTATCTTGTTAATAGAGTACTGCAAATTTACAATTAGCGCCACACATTAAAATACACAGATTATTTAGTTCCTTTTGATTCTTTGAGCGTATTGAATGGACCCTAAGCTTTTTCCCATGCACATTAGCATATCCAGTGGTGTTGTCTTTGGTTATGTTTAGGAAGCCATTTCAGTGACCTTTTCTTGGTGTAGCTTCTGAACTTTTTATGATATGAATTTAGGAATATTGATCTCTATCCATCTCTATCATCTATCTATCTATCTATCTATCTATCTATTCATCTATCTCTCTGTATTTATGTATCTAAGTATGCACACAAAAAATTAATGAAAAGGAGGCCAAGAACTCAAAAGAGAGTTAGCAGAATATATGGACTAGTTTATAGAGAACAAAGAGAAGGCAGGTATGATGTAATTATAACATCAAAAACTTAAACAGAAATTGTGTAAACAGGAAAACTGAAGAGATGCTGTTAAACTAAGAAGTTATTCACAAATAATTTTACATACTTGGTTTCAATTAGAATTTCAAAGACAAGAAAAATGGGTCAAATAAGGCAAAAAATAATCAAGTCTATTTCCATAATCGTTATCTTCATTTTCTTTACTATTTTAAGTATCCCTTTCCTTTCCTCCCTTCAAACTCCCTAATATGTTCATCTTGTTCTATTTGCAATTACAGTCTTTAAAATTTATAGCATACATGTTCATATATGTATATATGCATGCATTATTCAATATAATTTGCTCAGTCTGGATAGACATATATTCATAACTGACCATTTTGTAACATGTAACCAATTGGAGTATCTCTCTGTATTTCTTTCCCCCCATCTACTTTGGAATATCTATTGATTACTTTTTCTGTTTACATTTAAGCTGCCTTTTAGGTGGAAGATTATTGGTATAGCTTCTGACATAACTTGAAGATATAATCTCACAGAAAATTCACTGGTCCTCTGGATTACTGTAGACAGAAGCTTTTCTTTAGTTTTCCAACCACCCAGATCCAAATAATCACAAAAAAACTATATCAACTGCAGTAATGTTTGGCCAATAGCTTAGATGTACTCATAGCTTGCTCTTACATCTTAAATTAACCTATTTATGTTAATCTGTGTATCATCATGAGGCTGTGGATCTCTGGTTAGCTTCTGGAGTCTCTTTTTCTTTTGGCAGATACATGGCATCTCCTTGATTCCACCAATTCTCTTTATTTCTTCCCACCTGGCTATATTCTGCCCTGCCATCGACCAAAGCAGCTTCTTTATAAACTAATGGTAGTAATATATATTCATAGCATACAGAGGTGAATCCCACATCATTTTCCCATTTCTGTCTAAATAAAAAGGAAGGTTTTAACCCTAACATAGCAAAATTACATATGCAAAATAGTTATCAAGCAAGAATTATGGTAGTAACATTTAGTTCATTTGTATTTGGGAAAGTAAGAATAGTATTTTATCACCTATCCTCCCTTTACAAGTACAAAGTTTCCAATCTGATTTATCTTTTATTATAGCTAAGGAAAACTATAATTATAAATATCAAGCCTTCAACTCTAGCAAAGACCACAGAGGATATAATATTACCTAAGTAAACAGGAAGTTCATTGTAAGCAACTGCCAAAAATATAAAATTGACAAAGGCATCACTCTTTCTTAACAGTCACCCAAAGTTATTTTGTAATGTTTGGGCATCCATCTTTAGCCTATCAACCCATAGAATCTGGAAGACTTTTTCATGAAGCAGGAAATTTCAAAAACTCTATCACCTGTATTGGCAGTTTGTCAGTCATTTTCTTCTGTGTCCTGATGAATGACTGGCAGATTCTTCGGTGAAGCAGGAACCCTGAAGGACAAACCCATCTTTTGAAAAGTTCAGCCACCCTACATGTCCAGTTTATACACATGCCATCAAGAATTTCAGACAAGAACTGTTTCTTGCACTAATAGATAGAGCCTTATCATGCTGATAGCAAACTTCATGAGTTTCTTCAATGCCTATCAAAGCCCTCTCCAACTAATTTGCTATTGTCAGAAGCAGACATGTCTCATCATGGAGAAAAGTCTAAGTTATTAAAACTTTTAAATTCATATTCTGTAGGTCTTTGAAAGATTTAAAGAGTAACTTTTTATCTGAAATACATCTATGTATATCTAGAAAACCTAACTAATGTGACTACAAGATTGATTATTATAGATGACTAGATATTTATCTGTAATTCCTAATTTTTCATTGCATATTAAAATGAACTGTATAAACATAATACCTTAAGCAAGAGTAGAAATAAACATACAGTGTAATCTTAAAGTTTTTATCAATTGAACATGATCCATAGTAATTAAAAGTATCCTCTATATAGTACCCTCTTATTTCTTTTATAGAAATTTACTATGACCATTATTATATCCAACAATTTAAAACATAAAGTAAACATTTATAAAAAATCATTTTGGGAATTTGGGTATAGTTTTCTCCAAACTGCTTCCTGCTATTTGTTGGTCAAATTACTTTTAGGGTTCACATAGAGCTTTTTGGAGGTTTTGTTCCATCAAACCACATTAACCTGGGAGAAACCCACAGGTTCTCATATTTTGTGGAAGCTAAAGAAGAACCTCTTTTCCAAATTCGCAGCTCCTTAGACTCGAATTTTGAAGCCAAGACACTTTTAAAATATATACGTTGGTTTAGCTTATGAGCCCCCAGAATCAAATATCTCTCTGCAGTAAAAAATTCAAAGAAAACACAATATTATAATAATCCAGACTCTGCATTTTTTTCCATCTTTACATATCCAGGTTTACCTCCCCAACTCTAGGAAGCAGGTGACCAATGTCATGAACGAGTTATTTGCAGTATACTGCCCAGAAACCCCATTCAAGCAGGACCTCCCAAAAGAGCAGAAACCATTTATGACACTAACATGAACCAGGACACTGTTTCTTAAAGAAGCCACACAGTTTTTGCTGCTAATGCTGAGTCAGGAAGCCTTTTCTCAAAGGAGCCATGCCTCTGCTGGGCACCAGCAAATAGAGCCTATCTAAAAGTAGGTGGCTACTAAGAAACTCAAATTGACTGTCAATTTTGTGGATCTAGAAGGCCCCCTTTTTAAAGCTTTCTGAGACTTTATGTGGATGTGTGTTGTCAAACATTTGGGTGCTGTTTTGTAGATAAAAACTGTGCTTTAGATTCCCAACTGCCCAGATCTGAATAATCACACAGATACTATATTAAGTACAACAATGTTTGACCAATATCTTACGTGTATTCATAGCTAGCTCTTATATCTTAAATTAACCAATTTATTTTAATCTGTGTATCACCATAAAGCTATGGCCTAACAGTTTCCAGAGTCTCTTTCTTCTTCATCAGGTACATGGCATCTCCTTGACTCTGACTATTCTTTCTATCTATTCTAGCCTGGCTATATTATGTCCTGCAATAGGGCAAAGTAGTTTATTTTATTAACCAATGATAATAAGACATATTCATGGAATACAGAAGGGAATACCACATTATCATAAATCTAATTTGATAAACCCTTAACTTTCTTAAGAATGTTTATGATATATCAAAATTTTTGAAATTTTTAGGTATTTTAAAAATGTAATCATGTCATATAAATATACATAGTTTGGGTTATTTTATTTTTACTACATTTATTTCTTTACCTTGCTCTACTTCTAGCTAAGACTGGGGATGTTACTGAAGAATAGTAGACAGCCAAAACTATTCTAATGATACTGATTTTGAAAGAAGGGTCATTAAGCACCAAAGAGTATATAACATAGGGGTGAGGTTCCATGTAGGCAAGATCTCTACTTCATCATGTTAAGCGTGGCATGTGGGTGTTGCCCTTGTCAATGGAATTCCCTGTATATTTTGAGGAAAAAAAACTTTTGACTTAGCTACAGTCTGGGTTGTTTAGGGATTTTCAATGGAACCACTTGGCTGACAACTGGAATGCAACCTAGTCCTACCAATGGCAGCCTCTAGTCTATAAGAAATAACTGTTAAGAGTCCTACTGTCAGTGTGTGAGGGTCAATAGGGTCAATATGCAATTTAAGCTATAGAAGTGTTTCTTTTATAATCTTAGTTGGCCTTGTGTTGGAGAATAAAACTTATGAATTTAAATATATCTTGATATTTTTCCCTTTGGCGAGTATATAGCACACTTCCCTAAATCTTTTATTGAGATATTGTCTGAAATCTATTTTGTTCAGTTTAAAAAATGGCTACAAGACTGCTTCGTAGGTCCATTTTGTTGGAATACCTTTCCCCAGCACCTATATCTTTAAGTATTCTCTATATTTAATATGTAGGTAAGCTTCTTGGATGTAGCAGAGGTCCTCTTTCAGCATCCATTCTTTTAGTCTGTGTCTTTTTAATTGTGGAATTGAAACTATCGGTATTAAGACATATCAATATACAGAAAATGTTGAAGACTCTTGTTTTCTTCTTGTTATTGATGGTGGTAGTAATGGTGGTGCTGTGCTTTTATGTGTGTTTCCCTTCTTTTGATTTTGCTGCTGGGAGATTATTTATTTCTTGTGTTTTCATGTGTGCAATTATTCTTCTTATGTTGTAGTTTTCCTTTTCACACCTTCTCTAGGTCTGGATATGTAGATAGATATTGTTTAATTTTAACTTGTTTGTAGAATATCATACTTTCTCCACCCATAGTAATTGAAACTTTTTTGGGTAAAGTAGTCTGGGTTGGCATATGTTGTTGCTGGCATATCGCAGCATCTTCAGCACATCACCTCAGGCCCTTCTTGCTTTTGAGAAGTCAGGTATGATTTTAGAAGGTGTGATTTTAATTATTACTGTTTTTCCTCTCACAGTTTATAATATTCTTTCTTTGTTCTGTATGTTTAATACTTTGATTATGAGACACCAAGAGAATTTTCATACTGGAACAATCTATTTGGTGTCCCATGTACCTCTTTTACCTTTTTAGACTTCTTCTTTAAGTTAGAAAAATTGTATTCAATGATTTTGTTGAAAACATTTTCTCAGATTTTGGGTTGTGTTACTTCTTCTATTCCTGTTATTCTTAGGTTTGACATTTTCATGCTGTCCCACATTCTGGAATGTTTTATATCAGGAGATTTTAGATATAGTACATTCTTTTACTGACATATCCATTTCTTCTCTTGTATCTTCAGTGTGTCTGAGATTCTCTTACCATCTCCTGTATTACTTTGGTCAAATTTGTTCTGTAGTTACTATTTGAATTCTCAAAATTTTCATTTCCAGAATTCCCTCAGTTTAGATTTTCTTTATTGCTTCTATTTCAATTTTCTGGTCTTGAATAATTTTTATTAATTTTATTAGTTTTGTGCTCTCCTAAATTTCTCTAGGTAATTTATTTATTTCTTTTAAAGAGATTTATCATATTATTAAAAGCTCTTTTAAGGTTTTTTTTCTAGTGCTTCAGCTATGTTGAAATATTTATTTAATGCTATGATAATATAACTAGGGTCTAGTAGATACATATTGCTCATATTGTTGATTTGGGTTTATACTAGCATCTCAGCATTTGGGTTTGAAATAATTAAAGGTTTAGGTGCTGATTTCTGGATATGTCATTTTTGGTTGAGTGACTGGGTGGCTTTTCCTTGGTTTCTGTTTTCTTCCTTATTTTCTGTATTTTCAAGTAATTAGTGTGATGACTGTGTTCTGTGGGACAATGGTCTGTATTTTGTCACTTGTATTTTAAATAAAAGTTGATTGGCCACTAGCCAGGCAGGACATATAGGTTGGGCAACCAGGCAGGTAGCAGAGGAGGGGCAATGAAACTCTCGGAAGAGGGAAGTTTCAGTCTGAAGTCATAACCCAGCTGCAGAGGAAGCAAGATAGCAAGGTGTGACTGCCTCACTGAAAAAAGTACCAAGTCATGTGGCTAACACAGCCCAGAATAATGGGTTAATGTGGGATGTAAGAGCTGATTGATAAGAAGCCTGAGCTGTTAGGACAACCAGTTTATGATTAATGTAGACCTCTGTGTGTTTGTTTGGGACTGAATGACTGCAGGCCCGGGTGGGATAGAAAACTGGGTCGAAAGCTGTGGGTTTTCTCTTTTCTTGACCTGATCAGTTGGTGTGTTTACAGAGAGTCCCTGATGGTGATGGAGGCTTGGAAACTGGAATGAAGTGGAGGAAGGAATGTTGTAGATTACTAGAGGATGGGGTCAAAGGAGAAAAGGAGACCACAGTTAGTTTCTGGCTAAAGAGTTAAGGATGCTACTGGGGAGATTTTATCTCAGGAGCAGTGGGAAAGGTATGGTTCTCCCTTCAGCCTACTTATTTTCCTGAGTGTGACTCAGTAGGTTAACAGGGTTACCAGATGGATGTGAGGCCTGAGACAAAGCAACATGATAAGGAAAGGAGGATAAGAGGTGATGTTTTGTGGGATACACAGGAGATGTGGGCAAGGGTAAGGAGAAGCTTCATCTAGTATTTGGTTCAAGTGTTAATGATGAGACTGAGGATGTATCTGCATGAAGAGAAAAAGAGAAAATTTGTAGGCAGCCTACTTGCTTTTTTGCCAGGCATGCCCTGTCGTTTTTCCGGTGCTGCCTTCTGAAGTTGGTGGGTGGAATATAGCTACAAGTTGGATGACAAGGGTTAGGAGGGGATGTTCTGTAGGATCAGTGGGATGGAAGTAGGTGGGCTGCACAGTGTTCTGTTGCAGTGCTAGGGACTAGTCTGGGGGACAGAGTGTAGGGGAATACAGAGAGAGTGAAGGTCTGTGGTCAGTGTACCTGAAGCTATATTATTTTTATTCCTAATTTTTGAATACTTTTATGATGAATGGATGTAGAACTTTGCCAGTCTTTTTATGTATCTGATGAATCAATAATGTGATCTCTTTCCTTATTTATGTATTTTATCACATTTATTTCTATTTCTTAGACTTATATATAGCCCAATATGTGATTGATGAACAAGGAAATCTTATCACATGAGTATTAAATATAATTTTTAAGGCTAAAAAGCAATGTGTGTATTTTTAAAGAAATTTTGAAAAAAAATCTAAGTAATTTTTAATTAAATTTATTGCTAACACTGTGATGAATCAGACATTCTTTTCAAATCCACAGAAACTTAAATAGTAAATATGAATGGGCATATTTATAAGTATAATTACTATCAGATTCTATAGATAAGCAGCAAGTAGAAATAGATATTATATCTAATATTATAAATTTAAGTATCTAAAGAGATATTTAATTGAATAGGCACTGACTTTCAGTAGAACTCACTGAATTTAGAATACACTAGAAATAGATAAGTAACAAGCATAACTAAAAATGATTGCTCAGATTAATACTGAAGAAGTAAGAAAGGAAACTCCCTTGTAGATTACTTATACAGAAATACGATATATTTTGGAATAATACAAGCTAAATATTACCCAGAAGAATACATTTTTCTTAAGATAAATATTTTATCTGATATTTTCCATCTTGCAATGTTCTATTCTGTTCCAAAGACTGAATCTTTTCATGTAATGTAACACTGCCAAACAGCTGTTTTTTAATTTGAACTTCATGGCTCTAGGGTTCAATGTATCCACTATAAAATCTACATATTAAACACATTTGCACCTGTGAAAGCTAAACTATTCCAGACAAGCTTATGCTGTTCATACATTAAGAAGACATAATATATATGAACTCCAAAATATAAATTAATATAAATTATAATTAACATAATAATAACATATGCTTAATAATTTTATAAAATGAGAAAATGCTTTTTTGCATTTAAAAATACAATAAGATTTTAAGGAAATAAATTGCGATTTTCAATATATTTTCTCACTACAATATATTTTAAATAAAATGAATTTACTTATGGACATGAAACAATAATGTTTGTACATTTTAGGAAACTGATACAGAAAACTTGATAAAGTGATAGATTATGTGGAAGCGATTTTCATTCCAAATTTTCAGTACCATTGCCCATTTGTGTTGCTCTAACAAAATACCTAAATTTGGAAAAATTAGAAAACTAAAATACAAATTATCTTATAGTTATGAAGTTGCTATGTGTCCGATCTTCAGTCTGATTGGTTTGGTGCTGTTTCTTCTTCATCTGAACATATTTTTTTTTCTATTTGTATCAAGTAGCATAGAAAGATACTCTATTCCCATATGGAAGAAAGAACAGATTAAAAATGGTTCAATCCTTTTGCAGCACTATTTTTAAAAGTAACAACATCATTGCTAAAAGTGAACATTTAGGATCACGTACCTTATAAAGGACACACTTCATGATACTGTTTTCTGGGCTTAAATATAAATTTTAGAAAAGATACCAACACTTAAACTATATTAACTAATTCTGCACATACCACTGTCTATTCTTATTCTTCTCACATCTAATCTATGTTAATTTCAAACATGGAATTTGAAAAGTATTAATTCATGCAGCATGAATATGTTCTAACTGCCCTCTAAATTGAGTAAGGGGGAATGTTAACCTAAATTTCATCAGGATACACAATTCACCACCCTCTGGTTATGAGCCAGACAAATCAGTAAGTCTTGTGCTTTGAAAGTACAGTGGTAGAATAGTCTTAGTATGGATACACAGGAACCACTGAGCACAAAACAGAAATTCCCAAGAAGGCCTAAAACTGAATAAGAACAACTAGAAACTTGATTAAAACAGATGCCTGTTTTTGCTTTGTTTAGTAAAGGTCTCTCTGTTATTCTCCATCCAAAGCTAATTGGTTTACATGGTTTCAAATCCTTCTCTATTCTTAGTGGCCTAGAATTGCTAGACATCTGGTAAAGTTATAGAAAGATTTTCTTTCATCCAGTCTTTGTTTTAAGGCCAAAATTGATATGAAACAGCAGAATATCTCTCAAGACTAGGGCTATGTGGTGAAAATAGGCTACTGGCCCAGCCATGGTTTTGATACACTTTCAAGCTTTTGGTTGTTCCTTTTAAAGTAAGTGCCTGGGGTCACAGAGTGAGAAAAAGTTTATAATGGAAATAAATCAATATTTAGCTTTTAAGAATGAATACTGATGTACTGAGAGGGATCCATAAAAAAGAAAAAAAACTTATATACCATTCAATTGGACTTAATTCAAAGAAAGAGAAATCTTAGGTACAGAGCAATAACTGCTATGCTGGGGACAAAATGCTGTGGTAGGAGCTTAGATTTGGTAGTCAGAGTGGATTTACATTTGTTCTAAGTTGTTTAGCTATATCTACTGTCCTTGTAATCTGTAGTGCAGACAAGCTAAGACTAGAGTACATGACATGTTAATTACAATGATAATAAAATAGCAACATGGAAGAAATGAAGAAAGAGAAGCAGCCTGAATTGACATAAGAACAGATTCTCTTTAACATAAAACAGTGATTTTATCCCAATAACTCCATTGTGATGTCTAATCTTGATTATTCAATGGAAGTTAAAAATCTCTGTAGCATCAAACATCAGGGTTCATCTATGAAAGAAATTTTAGATTAGGTTATTTGAGCTAAAAAAGACCCATCATGTTAAATGTGGGTAGAGTGGCAGCCTATATACAAAGGAAATAAGAAGGTGTGGCTAGTACTGACTACTCTACTGCCTGACAGAGGACAAAGTGAGCAGACACCTCAAGCTCCATTCACAATGACTTCCCCATCAGGATGAATTCCATATTTAAACAGAGACATAAAATCAACCCTAGATTCCTTACATAGTTTAGTCAGGATGTTTGTCCCAGCAATGGTAAAGAATAACTAATATAGACATATAGACATGATAAATTAGAATTTATGTTAATTTTATATTTAACACACCTGACTTAAAAAGTATATACAACTTATCAATTCAGTATCTGTACAGTATCTTTTTTTTAATCATGACAGAATATCCACTGCCTATCACCAGCCTGACAGAAGATCAAAACTGAAAACCTAAATATTATTTTCATTCCTGTAGATTTCTCCATTATATTGTCTGGAAAATTTAAGTAAGGCATTGAAAAGTTTGAGAAGATATGCACAAGGGTATGATGATAATATATAATAAACAGAAGCTTTTACATTAGTGATGTGCATGCCATGAACTGAAGATGAGAAATAGAAAGCTGAGAAAGATATTACTGAACTAATAAAACCCATGTTGAATAATATAAACTGATGTCAATTCAAAGGAAATATGTACTCAAAGAACTTAACTATGACTGGAGAAAAAAAATGTGTGCGGCAGCATATAGAGAAAATGTTGTTGGGTCAAGAAATAATGATTTGACTAAGAATAAGAATGTATTGTCACTGAAATGATGGCAAAGTCTTGCCAGGAGACACAGTTTCAAAATTAATCAACATAAAAGTGAATATTTAAGTAGTGAAAATTGATTAGATAACCTGAGGAATATGTGTTGATTAAAAAGATAGAAATGATTAACTTTAAAATCATTCTCTGCTAGATTAATTATTAATCATAGTATGATTTTTACAAACAAAAAGATTGAAAATGACTTAATATTCAACTCCTCAGCATACAATGCTACACTTATGTGTCCAAATGTCATATGGCACTGCCATATCCGCTGGGCATTTCTTAATGAGTATTTATTTAGATTATCTAGAAATATTTAAACCCATCTGCTATGCCTTAATGCGTCTGTATTCATGAAAGAATAATGAAATAATGCCTACCAAAATTTTGCAATTTTATTGATAAGAATAATAGGCAATAATAAGAGTAAATGATGAGATAGTAAGCAGACTGTATCTGGTAGAACTCAAATCAAATTGTGAGTTAATGGGGGTTCACATGGCATTAAAATTAAACACAGAACTTTCTAAAACTCCAATTACTCATTTGACTTACTCTCCTAAGCAATAAAATCTAGCATGTAAGCTGAATAAAATGTTCTTCAAACAATCATTTACAAGTAACTCTGTGTGTGTGTGTGTGTTTGTGTGTCTGTAAATTTTTGCTTCTTGGTAAGATTTTCTATTAAAGAGACCTCTAACACTATGTGAGGAACATGGGGTAATTAGATTGTATTTAAGTGAAGAACAATGACACTTCAATGCCATTTTTAATTTTCTAAGCTGATCAATATTCATGTTATTAATATATATTTATATATACTAAATATAGAAACTTTAAAGAAAAATTATGAAATAACTATTCTAACTAGAGCTAATCTTGTCATTGACATCACATGAGTTGATATCATAGTTAAGTACACATGGCCTTTTTACAGTATTGAATTTCTAAGTAGAGGCTGAAATTTTCTTTTCAAAATACTATTGGATAGAAGATAGTTTTGTGAAACACTAAAATATATTTCCTCTAATTTTATTTCTATTTTTTATTTAAAAATATTCATACAATATGTTTTGTTTATAAATCATCTTCTCTCCAAATCTTTCCCATACGTGAAAAAAGAAAGAAGAGTAGGAGTCTATTTTTTGTTAGTCAATTATTCCTGAGCATAAGATTTATTTTGGGTTGTGTCTGATAAACCCAGTTTCACCCTGTTAAATAAAACTGATCTTTCATTCTGCAAAAGATATCAGTGACAAATATCTTCTTTCCAAGGGTTGATACTTTCTACACACTTCCATGATGTGGGATTCCTTCTGTATGCTGTGATTACCATTGGTTAATAAAGGAAATGTTTTGGGCCTATAGCAGAGCTATAAGGGAAAAGAACTAGGTGGGGAAAACTAAACTGAATCCTGGGGAAAAAGAAGGGCAGAGACAGGAGAAGCCATGTACCCCCATCAGAGACAAATGCCGGAATTTTAGCTGGTAAGCCACAGCCACATGGTAATAAAAAGATAAATAGAAATAGGTTAAATTAATAAGTATGAGTTAGCCAATAAGAAGCTAGAGCTAATGGGTGAAACAGTGATTTAATTAATACAACTTCTGTGTAATTGTTTTATTTCTGGGTGACCAACACCAATAAGCTGGCTTCTTCAACAAATTGGCATGTCAAGCTGATCCACGTAAAAACTGAGAGGGCTTAAAAAGGAATTCTATACAGTAAAAAACAAAGTTTAGCTGCATTTATTTTCCTGAATGGGTTTTGCTTGCTGGCAGTACACTGTGGCTCCTTTAAGAGAGGTTTTCCTGATTCAGCGGTAGTAAATAAAAAGCCATGGTTCTGAAATGCCATCTTTCTGGGCCGTGCTGCCAGCGCAAACTCTGATTCTTTCTGGAGGTTCAGTTATATAGCACTTGAATGGGGGTTATGGGCTTGGGTGCTTGTAGTCCTGCTTGGGAAAGTAGCTGAGACCATGCCCACAGTTTAGTGCTTCCTGGCTGCACAGGTGGTAGGATCAGGACTACTAGGAATGCTCAGGCAGGAGAGCATGGCAGGTTCCTGCTGCCATACAGAGAGATGTTTCTAGGCTTCACAATGCTCTGCATGACATATTTAGCTATTACTCAAATAAAAATGGTTTATTTGCTGCACGCTCATTCTAAGAGTTAAAGTGCTGAGCAAGACTCCTACCTGGTGGTCCAGAGCTGGCAGTAATGGTACCTCCACCATTATTAAAGTGGAAAGCTGTGTAGCCACCATCCAGAGCTGCCGCAATCAAGCTGCTTACCATTTTAAATGTTCTTCAAGACAGAAAAGAATTTCAGATACATAATAAGACAGATTCAGACATAAAAGACATTTAAATGAATCACAGTGTTGGATAAACGTATATAGGCTTTGGAGAGAGAATAAAAAGAATATAGACAGTTATAAAAAGAAGTAAATGTTTTTTTTTAAAGGTAAAGTCTTTAAAGAGACAGAGTACAGACAGTCATAGATTAAAAGGAGTAAACAAAGAATAAGCCACATAATTAAGGAAAATTTAAGAATCTGGATTATGTATATTATTGTACTTCATTTGATTGTAAAGGAGCTAAGTACAGAGAGATATTTCATTATATGGGCTGCTAAGCTAAACCAACATATATATTTAAAAGGTATCTTGAATTCAAACTTTGAGTCTAAGGAAATGTTGCTTTGGAAAAGAGGTTCTTCTTTTGTTTCCACAGATGATGAGAACCTGTGGATTGCTATAGATCCCTGACTATGCTAACTATGGCCAGTGGCACTACAGATGTAACCAGTTCCTAGATCTGGTTTGGGCATTATTTGGTACTATATGATGTATAGATGAGGAATTATCTCCTCTGTTATACAATGACTCCATTTTTAATTCTTCTTATATGAGCATCTGTTTTAGAAGCCTCTTATAATATGGCTATTCAAAAGGACTTTAATGCTTGATTTAACTCTTCTCAAAAAAAAATAATTCTTGAAATGTTTTGTACCCCTTATTAAATGTTATATATATATATGTATATATATATATGTACCTATAAATACACAAACACAGAGATATGGTTTTTTGAGACAGGGTTTCTCTGTGAAGCTTTGATGCCTATCCTGGAACTAGCTTATGTAGACAAGGCTGGCCTTGAAATCACGGAGTTCTGCCTCACAAGTGCTGGGATTAAAGGCATGTGCCACCACGACCACCTGGTTATAGTTATATTATTTTAAAGTGCATGGTTCCTATTATATTTGTTGTAGTTTTTTCAGATTATGTTTATTAAAATGAGCATCTTCGGTGTCTCAATGTGTAACCTTTCAAGCTCTGTGATTTCTTAAGTAGATGTTTTCATGAAAAAAAAAAAAACAAGTATCCTGAGAATTAAAAAAAAAAAACAATTAAATTTAGTAGTGTGGTGTCAGTAATCAAAATGTTTGAAGAAATTAGATATAAATTATTATAAAGAAAGAGAAATATATTATGAGCTATCAATGGTACTCCATTTGAGTATGAATTTATTCATAATAATAATATTTGATTGTAGTAAGAGTGTTCAAATCAATCATAGGGAAGACAAAGAAGTCAGGAACTACATATTATTGCACAAAATAGGCTTACATTCCTCTAAATTGTTAAATATATGAACCTGACATTGTAATTTATATTTGTCAAAATTATTTTCATGGCTAATTTCAAGCAGAGTATGTATAATTACAAGATCTAAGTATTTTGGTATATAATGTTAACAGAGATGATTTTTTTAATCCTGTTTTTGAAATTCATATATGTAAATTTACTTAGTCACTTTATTTAGTTTACACATATCAGCTATGGATTTTTCTTATAACTTGTACAATTATTAATGTTAAGTTTGTTATACTGTTTAATGCTTGAATAAATTTCTGTAACAATTTACATATCTTTTGAAATTATGTACTTTTGGTGCAATTTTTATTATAAATGTCAGTAAGATTGACAGAAAATACTGAAGTGTGATTAAGTAAAATTCAAGTGAAGAAGTACAGATATTTGAAACAGAAAGTAATAATTAGATAAACATAACCAAAAATTAGACAACTCTAACCAAACTATGTTAACAGCTGAGTGGAAAAGTCAAGGTTGTAATTTGTAATAAGCAAATTATTGTGAATATAGTTTAAAATTATATTTCTCCTATATAATAACAATTAAACTGAGAACATGTCTTAATCAGTAAAGCATATGCCTAGTCTTTCTAGACTGAAAAATGTTTTACAAATTTTAAAAGTTTTAAGAAATGTGAATTACAAAGGATGTAAAATAATTGCTCACAGAACAAAACATTTCCTTTTCCAAGATCTGTAGAGGCCCTGCAGTAAATTGGAAGAATTTTAAAGTGGACTAATTGTAGAGCCTCCAGATCTTGAAAACTAAGAATCTCTCTCAAAGATGTCTTTTCCATTTTCTGTGGGGTTGAGATTTCTATTGTTATGAGGTTCTTGTGAATCTCACAGAAACATATAAACCAAACCAGTGGTGTTCTAACCATTTGTAATGTTCTAAAATTATTTGAAGAGACAACTATAATTCTCAATAGAGAAATTTCACAACACCAGGAGTTACTTTAAAAATGTTCAACATCCTTATTCATCAAGGAAATGCAACTTAAATCAATTTTGAAATTTCATCTTACACTGTCAGCATGGCTAAGATCAATAACACAAGTTACAGCTAAAGTTGCTGAGGAAGTGGAGCAAGGCAACACTCCTATTGTTGAGTTAATGCAAACTTTTACAGTATTATTGAAATCAATATGTTGTTTCCTCAGAAATGTGTGGTTCAATCTACCTCAAGACTCAGTCATTCCATTCTCTTAGTAAAGGTTTGTACTGCTGTAAAAAGATACCATGACAGCAGCAATTCTTATAAAGAAAACATTCAATTGAGGGGGCTCCCTTACAGTTTTAAAAGTTCATTCCCTTATTATCATCATGACTGGGAGCATGGTGACATGCAGGCAGAGGTAGTGCTAAATGTGAGAGTACTATATCTTCCAGGCAACAAGAAATCAACTAACTGTGACAATGAGTGAAGTTTAAACAAAAGACCTCAAAGCCCACCACCCTAGTGACACATTTTCTCCAGCAAGTTCCTACCCACTCTAAAGAAGCCACACCTCCAAATAGTATCACTCCCTGTGAGTGAATTACATTCAAACTACTACAACCATTCTTGGGCATATAATTGAAGATGCTCCATTCTACAAGAAGAACATTGGCTCAACTATGGTCACTGTGGCTTTATTCATAATTGTTACAAAATGCAAGCAACATATATATGCCTCACCTAAAGTATGGATAAAGGAATTAGGGTATACAGGGCTGGAGAGATGTCTCAGTAGTTAAGAGCACTGATTGCCCTTCCAGAGGTCCTGAGTTCAATTCCCATCAACCATATGGTGGCTCACAACCATCCATAATGAGATCTTCTTCCCTCTTCTGGCATGCAAGCATACATGCAGTATATATAAGAAATAAATAAAATTTAAAAAAATTATGAAATATTTTCTTAGCATAGTAGTGTATTACTGTTTAAAAAATGATGACATCATGAAATCTGAGGCAAATAGATCCAGCTCGGGACTATCTTCCTTAGTGAGATAACTCAGTCCCAGAAAGATAAATATGGCATATATTCACTTATAAGCAGACATTAGCTGCTGAGTAAATGATAATCAAACTATAATACACAGACCCAGAGAGTGGTTAAGGAAATAGGAGGAATATGGGGGGGCATGGATTTCCTTGAGAAAGGAAATTAGAATAGATTCTGCAGATGGCCTGGGAAGAAGCAGGAGGGATCATATCAGTGGAGGAGGAATGGGGGAAGAGAGTGTGGGGAGAAGCAGCTGAATTGGGCACATTTGGAGGGTAGAAACCTAGTACAGTGGAAACTTCCTGGAGTCTATTGGTGTAGCCCTAGTTAGTACTCATCTTATTGGAGAAAAAAGAGTTAGAACTGGTCATCTTTTGTTGCCAGGAAAAGCTTCAGTGGTGGGATGGGTTACATTAGAATTAGTTGTTAGCTGAGGAGGTCCCATGAGATTCCTAAACAACCCAGTCTGATGCTAGGAGAGAAAGTCATCTTCTGAAAACTGACATTGGAGACATTTCCAATTTATTATTTTCACTGTTAATTTTAAGCCAGCACATTGACCATTGAGAAGTCAAACTGGTGTGGGTGTGGAGCCTTCATTCCTATAATTTAGACTTTTTGATGTGAGCTACTCTGCTACTCTGCAGGTTGTGAGAGAAACCTGGACACTAACCCAGCCACAAAACCCATCATCTACAGTCTGTCCTGCCTGCAAGATGTGCTGGGGTAATGGGGGTACAGAATATGTAACAGTGGCCAATCAACGTTTGGTTAAACTTGAAAGCACACACCACAAGAGTAAGCCCACACCAAACACTGTCTGCATGGCCAGCATCTGGGCCTGGACACTGGATAACCCAGAGACCAAGGCTAGAAGCAAACAGTACTGGCAAAAAGGAAACAATTAATAAGGATATTCTGCTATAATCATAGAATTTTGCCTTGTCCAGTAGTTATCAGAGAGTCTTCCTCTGATGTGCTGACAGAGACTGAAATGGCAAACACAGGGCCTGCAAGGGTCTACAGCAGGTCCTATAAACATACGTTATGTCTGTTAGCTTTTGTCATTGTGACACTCTTATGAGTTGAAGCAGATGTATCTCTGTCTCTTTTGCCTGCTCTTGTGACTCTTTTTCTCCTCTTGGGTTGCCTTGTTCAGCCATGATATGATGGCTTTTTCCTTGACTTGTTGTATCTTACTTTGTTCTGTCAGGCTCTCAGAGACATTCTGTTTTCTGAAATGGAAGAGAAGTGGGAGATGGAGGGGAGCTAGAAAAAGAAGAGGGAGGAGATCATGTGATTGGGATGTAATGTATGAAAGAAGAATCTATTTTCAATCAACCAATAAATAAATAAATATTATTTTCTACTAAGGTGAAAAAAATGTATTGACCAAATCTAGATCTAAATATATTGCTCTGCTGTAGAGACCATGAATGTGAATTAGCACTCCATAAATGAATTTAGCAATGTAAAAGTTTTATTTTATTATTACTAAAATAATAGATGTTGAGTTCAATGATACATAATGATTAAGTAGACTACAAAGGAATATATATATATATATGATGCATTTTTTGTTTTATACTGTCATATTCTTACATAAAGAAATGACATTTTTATCCAGTTGTTTTATGGATACAAAACCAACCACAACAAACAACGGAAACAAAAACAAAAATAACAACAAAATCAACCTTTTTGGAAAAATTCCACTATATTATCTCATGTGTAGGAATGTAGGGTTTTCTGTGTACAGTTCATACTTACACCTTTTTGAAAAAAAATATCAAAACATTTGCTTTGTTATAAATGGTAAGTTAAAGGGATATTTTGAGTATATGGCTATTTACATTACACTGTATGTGATGTCTTTTTAAGGAATCAGAAATCATTCTATGCAGTACAATCAAGCCTTCCTGTAGTGCACAAATATGTGTACTATTTGTACACATATATACACTCAAATATATTCAACATACAGACTATCTGTTCTCAAAACTTAAAGTTTCCTTTACTTGATTACTTACTATCTGAAATTACCCGGCATGAGTGAGAAGAAAACAGGGAACACGCAACAAACTGGCTTAGGAGTTTATTAGAGGGGGCGGGTACAGGCCTGGGAAGTCAGTGGGGAGAGAGAGAAACAGAGAGAGAGAGAGAGAGAGAGAGAGAGAGAGATAGCACATCCAGGGGTTTGACGTGTCTATATCATATGCAGATGATGGGGCTCACACATGTGCACAAGTGCTTAGCTGAATCATATGTGGATCACAGGGAGGCCCTTTAACATCCTGGGGGCCATTAGGCACTTCTGCCTGAGGGCTTTCACGCGCATGACCCCTAGAACCCAGACGTATCAGCCTTATGTGGCTGAAATCATTACACTATCAATGCTTCTATTTTACTTATGATTAAATAATTTTAATTCTTTAAAATATTTTTATGATTTTTTTTAATTTTTGGTGAGTGTGGTTCCTCTATATCTGTGTTTGTATATATGTATATATCCATGATTGCTGGTGCATGTCGATGTCAGAGACATTAAATCCCTTGGTTAAGGGGTTATAGTTAGTTATGAGGCTCTAAACATGGTTCCGGGGACGCTAACTCAGGTCATATGGATCAGCAGTAAATGGTCTTACCTATTTATCTACAACATTAGCTCCACTCCTGAATTCAGGTTTCAGTTTCATTAATTTACTAATAAATGTGAAAATGTAAATTTTTGACAAATACTTGGAATTTAATGTCAGGGTGTTTTTAAGGTGATATGTCCTATTTGTTACAACATGCACACGCTTCTCAACGATTGAACACATGCATCTAAAATCATTGTTTGTCTACCACAGTTATCAAGACTGGTTGCTTTTAGTAAACATTTTATAGGCTCACTTTTGTGGAAATGGCCATGTACAAGACTATGTTTAGCAAAGTTTTGCATAGCCATTTTGTTGCTTTATCACATATTAAAAGTTGGAGGGGCAAAACTGTAAGAACAACAGAAAAATATAAAAACCACCCCTTTGAGCCTGTTTTTAGAATACCTGAATCTTTCAATATGCCCAACTCAAATGAATTTAGCAGGGCATATCAAAATCACAACCTTCACCTTATTTTCCTCAGAATCCATGTCATTTTGTATGTAAATATATTAATCCCCTAAAAATAGTTTCAGAGTTCTTAACTCAATACTTCATTACCTTTAAAATTTACACCCATCTATCATCTCAGTATTGTTTTTTGTTTTGTTTTGTTTTGTTTTATGAGCTAGGGTTTTTCTGTAGCTTTGGAGCTTGTTCTGTAGGCGAGTCTGACCTCAGATTCACAAAGATCTGACTGCTCTGCCTTCTGAGGGTTGGTCTGAAAGGTCTACACCACCACTCCCTGGAAATTTTTAAGTCTTAATTTTCTGATCATTATAGTGTTATTTCATTTGTATTTTAATTAATAAAGCATGCCTGAATTTCAGCTGCACTGGTCAGCTTTACAGACCAGGCAGTGGCAACACACACTTTTAATCCCAGTAGCCACACTAGTGTGCCATAAAATCTGAGCAGTGGTGGTGCCCACCGTTAATTCCAGCAGCAGAGAGGATTATAAAACAGGAGGAGACAGCTCTCACTTCCAGTTTCATTCTTAGATTCCTGAAGGCAGGATTGCTGTTTCAGGTTGTGGTAGAGGTAAGGAGTCAGTGGCTGGCTGTTTTGCTTTTCTGACCTACAGGTTGAACCCCAATTTCTGTCTCTGGGTTTTTATTATCTGTGCTTCAAATCATCCTATATATTTTCTTCTAATTGTAAGCTTTTAAGACAAAAAGTCATATTCTTCCAAAACCAAATGAGGTTGAGACAGGACAGACATTGTCATCAAAATGCAGATACAAACAATAAGAAAAACATAACAGAACCTATGGCTAAAAATCTCTTTTTCTATGCCCTGTCTTCTCTATACATTTGGATGGTCTTTGGTTATCCAAACTCTTAGGTCCTCCTATGGTTTTCCTCAATTTGTACTATGCTTACTCTTTCAAAGGGAATTTCAAGCCTATAACTTCCTGGCTGGTGTTGTAAATGGGTGACACAGTTCAAGAAAACACAGTTCTACTTCATGCTTCAATTAGGTGTTTACACAATTTTTCAGCTGAGACTCTTAGGGGATTGTATAATACTTCAGTATCGCATATTATACAGCTGTGAAATTTGTATCATTTTTCTAATGACAAAGTTTAAGAGTTGTATTTGTTGAATTTCAACTAGGTATACACCTGGGATGGTTTGAGGCACAGCTTGCTTGCTGAAGAGCGTAGTATACAATTGTAAGAAATGGAAACCAATCGTGGAGGTGCAATGTAAACTTAGAGGTGTCATGAATCTGTACCCAGAGCTAAAACTGTAGTATTTTGGCATATGACTGAAATAGTATCTGCAAAATTTTTTTGATATTATCTTTGGAGTCATTATTTTAATTCCTTGGCGAATATCACTAATACTTAGGAATACTTATTAGCAAATAGTCATTTGATAATAATCTTTGTCTCCCTTCTCTTATTTATATCACTTTATAAACTTTATTATAGAAATCTTGCAAATAAAAATCATCACATACCAAAATTTACCAGATCCAAGATCTATACACATTAATAAACTTACAAAAAGTTAGAACTGGCATTTGAATTGGAGGCTATGAAGCTTCTTATTAAATTTCCACTTTCATTATTCAATATATTTTATACCTTTATTCAGAATAACAAATTTACAATAGATTTAGAATCAGAAGAACAATGCTGTCTTAAGGATATCTTTTTATGCTACCCATCTGTAGATTAAACATTTACAAAATCTACATATTCTATTTTCCTTTTGATTAAAATGTGATAATTTTAACATAGGGCCCTTAAAAGCTTCATTTCTCGTGCGTTATACTATAGAGTCAGGCAAAACTCGTTAGCTCCCCCAGTTCTGTGCTACTGAGAGAGTTTTTCTGTTAGATATCCTAGGTCATCATTGGAAAGTCCTCTCATTCTATATAGTTCAACAACATGGGTATAGATAATTGAAATCCTTTATATTTACATCAAGGATGGTCTCTCCTTCAATTTCCTGTTCTTCATCTCCATGTGGTATTTCACCAGAATGTCCTTTTGGCGTGCATATATCCAGTGTCATCATCTGTCTTATAAGATATATGATCAAGATGATAGATGAGACTTGCAGTAAACAAATATTTCTTCTAAGTCCTCGCTAGTCTCAACTTTAACTCTTTATTCATGGCAGCCTAGTCTTGTTTGCAGAATGTCCCTCTAAATCATTCCACAGTGTAACCATTATTTCCAAAGCTATAGCTAACTTCGGACAGATTTTTTTTTTTATGATGGTCATTCCACTTATTGCATCTAGTTTCTCTCTTAAGTCACTTTGAGTTAAAATAATAAAAATATGAGGTTTATTTATTTATAATGAACAGTTTCACTGGCTCTCAGATCTATAAGGCAAGAAATCTGTAGTCACCTTTTCTGTACCTGGCAGTTTCCTTTTGCTATTTTATCACACGATATAAAGCAGAGAAGCAAAAGCAGAAATAAAACCACACCACCATAACCATTAAAAACAATCTATCTATCTATTTATTTACTTATTTGCTTTTGGTGTATATGTATCAGTTATCTTGGGTGGTTATTAGTACACATGTAGAGTGTATGTGTGTGTGTTTTTCTCACTGTCTTTATTTGTGTCTGTGTCTGTTTATCTATGTCTTTGAGGGAAGGAGCAGAAAGGACAGAGGCAGACAGGACTTTATTACTCCCATTCTTTTCAACTTTTGAGAGAGTATTTAATTCAGTGCTTCTCAAGCAGTGGGTTGTGACCCCTTTGGGGAGTTAGATGACCCTTTCACAGTGGTCACTTAAGGCAATCAGAAAACAACATTTCCATTGCAGTTCATAAGAGTAGGAAAGATTACAGTTATAAAGTAGCAATGAAAATAATTTTATGGTTGGCGCCACCACATGACCTCCATTACCCACAGTGTTGCCATCACAGGAACTTACTTAGGCTCCATTCCTTTTTACACAGTTACCAAAATTTGAACTGAGGTCTGAACACTTGAGCAGCAAGTGCTCTCACTGACTGAGGCAGTATACCAATACTAAAAAATAAAGCACCTGTTTTTCAAATAAATTACCCCAATTAAATGAAATGATTGAAAATAATTTGAGGATGAATTTTGACTCATTAAATTTGGGAACAAATTTATCAAAGACAGCAATGCATGCAGTTGTACTGCCGTCATTATTAGATTACTTTGCATTATACATGCATGTTACTAAAACATCGCTGAAAATTTTGTCCCTCTGTTTACATGCAAAGAAATACTCCTAACTCAGTAACCATTAAGTACATGTACATTACATGTTGGTTATATGCATATTGTTTTCCACCTGTCTAAATATCATAACCTGGTGAAATGACACCACTACTCAAGTCAAACTTATAATTTGGTTTTATTAACAGAATTTTAATATGAAACACATCCTAAAACCATGAATGTTTTCCCTACTTTTGAACATTCCTTAATAATAAAATTTGATTCAGTTCTTGAATTTATCATCATTTCAAAAATTCATAGAAAATACTTTTCAGACACTGATTGATGTTCTTTGTTTAATGAAGGGCAGACACTTCCTTATATCAGACTTAAAATTAAATTCACATATATTATTGATTATTTTTAAAATAAATGCATGTATAAGTAAACATAAAATATTCTAAATAGAGAAATGCGTTGACAGTAGACAAGATAGTTTGAGGATTTGTGATAAAATAAAATTCATCATTATATATAGATAAACTAGATGAAGGAAAGTTGGAGAATACACAAAGAGGAGGAGGACAGGGGAAGTGGACACATTTATTTCCTTAGAAATGATGCGACTCTGGCTACAAAATATAGTATCCGCAATTCTGAAAATGCTCAGAAGTTCAAGCAGCATTAGAGAGAATTATTTAATTACTGTTCTTGATGTACCTCAGTGGTAGACTGCCTAAGACAAGCAAGGCTCAATTTTCTACCTCTAGCACAATATATAAAATTTATCTTTTCTTATCAGGTTTATCAAATATTTAAAGAATATGATGAATAGTGGAGTATGAGAAAAATGAAAATTTCTAAGCTGAGAACATTTTTCTTCATATATTAATTTAATTACACTTAAAAGGGACATGCCTAGGATTCTTGTAAAATAAAAAAAAAACCTGTGTGGTCATAGAGGTACATATTTATAATGCATTTTAATAATATAATAACTTCAAAATTAAATACAACTGAGTTAGTGATCATATAATAACATTTAATTGGTTTTAAATGTGTTTAGTTTAATGTTATCTGTTATGACATTTTGTTCATTTTTTACTTAATTATTATAAGCTTTAGACTTTTATACTACTTTAAAAATATCTTTGCTATATGGGCTAGTATATTTTCATGTTAAAAATAAAGAATTACATAAATATATGATTGAGCAGCTGAAAACATCCTCCCAGTTGATTCTTCTGCAAAATCCTATATGCTTCCCAAGAATAGGCAGTTTGGAGTAGGCCACATTAGGGTTCTAACGGGTAGTCATGTATTGTCTGATGCCACCTGTCATAGTACTCATTCTATTATCCTGTTCTTTCCTGGTTCCTTCCATTCTATTAGATTTCCATTGGTTCCCAGATGCTATACTTGTCACACTTAACAATTTTCACTGAAATAAATCATTCTATTCTGAGGGATGCTCCTTTAGACAAAGGATGCCATAGGGGGATCAGAAATATTCCATATTTCAATCTTATACTTAATAAGTAAACAACTTGAAAGTTTCATAAAAACACTGAACCTGACTGATTCACTAGGTTCCTCCCATTTTCATATAAAACAATTAGTGCTAAAGAAAGACACTTTCAGATAAACCAAGTTTCATTCTTCCTTCCTTCCTTCCTTCCTTCCTTCCTTCCTTCCTTCCTTCCTTCCTTCCTTCCCTCCTTTCTTTCTTTCTTTTATTTTTTGTTAGATTTGTCAAGACAGAATTTCTCTGTGTAACATCCCTGACTGTCCTGGAACTTGGTTTGTATACCAGGCTTTTCTTGAGCTCACAGAGATCTGCCTGCCTCTGCCTCCTGTATTCTGGGATTAAAAGTGAGTGTCCCCCTGACTGACACAACCAAGTTTCTTAGAAGACTCTCAGACAAGATATCTACCTAGAAGACACTGAGAATACCTGAGCTATCTGGAGGAATTAGATGCTAGCATTCTGAAGGAGACACTTTCTCAAATTCTGAGCTAGCTACCACTTGCAATTATCCACAGTGAGTACATTTATTAAATGTCACAGTTATTGTCACTGTTCATTCACTATCTCCTTTTCATACCTGTTCCTTTCCTTGTTGTATAATAAGAATACAATTTAAAATCAGCAAAAATATTTGGCATGCACAAGGATAATAATATGATCCTCAGCTACAATAGAAATAATAATTTTGCCTGATTTATCTAGATTTGTGGGTTTCTCTTGTCTCTCAATTTTAATTTGTTAAAAAAAGAAATACTCAAGCTACACTTGATGACAAACCTATAATCACTGGATTAAGGAGATTAGGACAGGGATTAGTAGTTCCAGCTTCTATTACTTGGCAATTTATAAAGCAGACTGAAGTATATGAGACATTGTATAAAAGTAATGAAGAAAGAGAAAAAAATTAAGAAAGGAAATGGGGGGGTGGCTTTACTGTATCTACAATATATCACAGTACTTAGCAACTAATTGCTATTCCAAAAGTCAACATGGAGTAAAATGAGATCATGGAGTCTGTGACCATTACAGATTTTCAAGTTTTAATTATGTCAAATAAACTATCAAAGTATCTAAAGCAGCAATGTCACAAATTCATGGAAAATATCTATTATCTCCTGTGATAAGATGTTGTTATGAGTGTTAACCTATTCCTGTCTTGAAAAACATACAAATGGACAAAGAGTAGGATGTTGGTCACATGAACTTTGAGAATCATTGAGTTAAACTCTGACAACATAAGGAAAAACACAGGGAATGGAAACATTTTTATTCAGAAAAGAATAAAAATGTAAAAGACATTCCTGTGAGACAGTCTAACACTGGAATGATTTAGGAAGTATAAAAATATTTGAGAGTATCTCATTGAGAAATTTCTGGAAAAAATATATATCTAGACACTCCAAAAGTAGATGTAAAATCTCAATAGATATTTGTCTCCATTAAGACTTCAGGAAAATTTGATTTTAGCCATAAAACTTACCAAGCGAACTAACCCTTCTTTAATGATAAAACAGACATCTGTCTGTAATGTGAATATGAATTGTGAGAAGTAGGAACAGACAATATAGAAGTGATGGTACTCAGACAAACAGAGAGATACATACAAACACGCACACACAAATACAGATACACAGACATCACATACTTACCATTCACACACATAAACATATACATGCATAAATAATATGCAAACACACTGACATGCACATTCAGTATGAAACACACAGACAACATGTTATATACACATAGACACATACAGAAAAACATACACAAACACACACAAACGGATAATACATTTTTCCTTAAATTTATTTTAGAAATTAATAATATACTGAGATAATTTAGGAAAACACCATGATGTACATGATAAAAGTATAAATAAGAAATAGTAATGCTTAGATATTAGATTAAGTACTTTGAATGATTAAAATGTCCAAATAATAATAGAACTAAACCTTATAAAATCAGGAAAAAATAATGTCACAGAAATATTTTTAGAAAAAAATTAAGCAAAATAAAAATATGCTATGAAGTAGGAAGTAAAAATGCACATGATTTTTTTAAGGGAGGACACAAAGATATGAGTAGTGAACATGGTTACTTGAAGAAGAAATTCAAGGCAAAGCCTGAAATATTGTATAAATAGTTTTCAAAATGAATCCCAAAAGCTAATATTCATTAGACAATATTTAAAACAAAAAGAAGCCAAATTTTAAAGGGCAACATAAGCATCTTGAAGTTACACAAAAAGTTCAAATCAATTAAAAGTCAGCTGCATCTTAGCAGGCCATCCTTTCCCTGTCAGTATTTGCACTTTGTGCTGGAGACGATAAATGAATTATTCATGATACCATAGAAAACACACTATGAACACGGGGTATATCTGAACATTCTTTTATTCAAAATTAAAGACCAAAAATATACTCTTACCTACATGGAGTGTTGATAGTCAATTTTATTTTGAGTCTTCTTGAGAATTATCCATACAAATACATTTGAATCATAAAATGTTTATATAAAGTTAATACAATTTATTTTTATTATTTTATTCATTGCTGTGATAAAATATTTCAAAATAAAGCAACTCAATGGGTGGGAGTTTGGGGTCATAATTTAAGGGTGCAACCTATCTTGGTAGAGAGAACATGGAACTGATGCTCCTACTGCTTCAATGTGAAATTTTGACCTTTGCTTCTTACATCATGCAGCTAAGGAAGCAGATGGACATTGATCAAAAGCAATTGTGTGCTTTAATTCTCATTACCCTTTACATTATAATTATTCCATTCTCACTATAAAGCAAAAATTGAGTAGTAATCTATGTTGCACTCTATGTTTTGGTCAAAGAACATGTGCAATTGGCATTCATTTTTGCTTCATTATTTGGTAAATTGGTATTGAGTGGAAAGAAATATTGCTTTCTTGAGAGCTAAATTTTATCCTAAAAAAGAAGGTGAAAATGATGTGGAAGCAAGCTTCCAGAATAATGCTGTTCTGATTTTTTGGCTTTGCTTCAAGCAAAAACAAAAGACTTCCTTGTAATTCCTCAAAGTAGATGGATTTAATGCTGGACCATGGCATGGCTGTCACTTTCCTTAGAGTTCAGCTACACCCACAGAACGCTTCAGATGCTCTAATTACCATTTCAAAGATGAAAAGCATTTTCTCTCATTTAATTCTAAGGACATTTTAATCTG
>PVIU01014485.1:0-51783 GCA_004026605.1 Ondatra zibethicus | reverse complement strand
TGCTATTCTGTTGTTTATGGTTGCATTTGTGGTTACTGATTATTTACCCAAATTTTCCAATTCCAGAATTCCCTTAGTTTGTGTTTCCTTTATTACCTCTATTTCTGTTTTAAAGTCTTGAATAATTTTCTTCACTTGTTTAATTGTATTCACTTGGTTTTCTTTAGGGAATTTGTTGATTTCTTCCTCTTTTTGTGTTCGTTTTTTCCTCTACTTCTTTAAAGAAACTTTTTGCTTCCTTTTTAAGGGTCTCAATAATCTTAACAAAGTTATTTTAAGGTCATTTTGTTCTGCTTCATCTGCGTTGGAGTGTTTAGGTCTTGCTACTGTAGAACCGTTAGTTTCTGGTGGTGCTGTATTGCTCTTTATGTTGTTGAGTGTGCTCTTTTCTTGTTGTCTACCAATCTCTTCATCTAATTGGTGTAGGTGGAGCCTTTGCTTCATGTGGCTCATCTTCTCCCAATTAGTTGGGGGCTGTGACTTCATTGAATGCTCCGTTAGAACAGGCAGAGCAGAGCTTTTGGTGGTTGCTCCTCCAGATACAAGTGAGCCCAAGTCTCAGATGTTCACTCCTCAAGTTTCAGTTGGGCCCCAGCTCCAGTGATCTCTCTTCTAGGTGGAGCACCAATGGTCGATCCTCTAGGTGTAGGTGGACTGTGATTCTGGTGATTCCTACAGTGGTAGGTTATCCCTTTTCAAGAATGGCAGTGGATGCCATTCCCAGAAGTATTTCTTTAGAGGCTTCTGGAAGCCACTGATGAAAGTCACTTCTGTCATTGCTCCCAGGTGGTCACTTGTCAATTCTGGCAGTTGCTGGCCTCTGATGCTTTCCCAGGAGGATTGTTCAGACTCTTTTGCTCTCCAGGGCCGGTAGCTTGGGCCTCGCTGGTTATTATTTATTTTATGGCTAATATTAAGACATAAGCAAATATATACCATAGTTATCTTTTAGGTTCTGGGTTATCTTCCTCAACACATTTTTTTTCTAATTCCATTCATTTGCCTGCAAATTTCATGATGTCATTTTTTAAAAGATCTGTTTAACACTCCATTGTATAAATGTACTATTTATTCTTTACCCATTCTCTGATTGGGACACTTACCTTGTTTCCAATTTCTATTTATTATGAATAAAGGAGGAATGAACAGTTGGTTTACTGTCTATTTCAGTGAAAAGACAAAGTGTTCATTGGGTATATGCCCAAGAGTGGTATATATGGATATTGACAAAGATTAATTCCTTTCTTTCTTGGGAACTGCCATACTGATTTTTCATGATGGCTATATAATTTTACCCTCCCACCAGCAATGGATGAGTGTTCCTTTTGCTCTACTTTCTTGCCAGCCAGAGTTGTCACTTGTATTATTGAGCTAAGTCATTCTGAGAAGTATAACATGGACTCTCAAAGGAGTTTTGGTTTGCATTTCCATGATGACTAAAGAACTTAAATGTTTTTAGGTGTTTCTCAGCCACTTCAGTTTTCTTTACTGAGAATTCTCTCTTTAGATATTTGACCCATTTTTAATTAGGTTATTTGGTTTATCGATATTAAGTTTATTGAGATGTTTATGTATTTTGCATATTGGTTCTTTAGTAGGAGTGAAGTGGGTAAAAATCTTTTCCCATTCTGCTTTGTCCAAGTGATGGTTTCCTTTGTCTTACAGAAATGTTTCAGTTTCATGAGGTCCTTTTTCTTAATTTTTGATCTCATGCTGGTACTGTCAATGTTATATTAAGAAAGGCTTCTACTGTGCCAGTGAGTGCAAGGATATATCCCACTTTATCTTCTACCAAGTTAAGTGTATCTGGTTTTATTTTGAGATCTTTGATCCAATTGGTCTTGAGCTTTCGGTAGGATGATAGATATGGATCTATTTGCATTCTTCTGCATACAGACATCCAGATAGATCAGCACTATTTGTTGAAGATATTTTCTTTTTTCTTTTTCTAGTGTGTATTTCTGGCTTCTTTATCAAAGATCTGGTGTCTATAGGTGTTTCTGTTTATGTCTGGGTTTTAAATTTGATTCCACTGGTCAAAGTGTCTGGGTTTTTTTTTTTTTTACCAGTAGCTTGCTGTTTTTGCTATTGTAGCATTGTAGTTAGTATAATCTGAGATCTGAAATGGTGAGACATCTTGTAATCACCTTGTGTATTTTTCAGAATTGTTTTAACTATCCTGGGTTTTTTGTTTCCATATGGAGTTGAGAATTGTCCTCCTAAGATCTATGAAGAATCCTATTCAGATTTTGGTAGGGATTATGTTGAATCTGTAAATTACTTTTGGTAGAATGACCACTTTTATCAAGTTAATCTTACAGATCCATGAGCATGGGAAATATTTCCATCTTCCAATATTTTTATTTCCTTCTTTAAGGTATTCAAGTTATGATACAAGTGTTTCATTTTCTTGCTTAGAGTTAATCCAAAATATTTTATATTATTTGAGGTTATTGTGAAATCTATTGTTTCCCTGTTTTTTCTCAAGTCTGTTTGTCATTTGTATATAGGAGGGCTACTGATTTTTTGAGTTAATTTAATATATAACTAATTTGCTGAAAGTATTTATTATTTGTAGAAGTTCTCTGGTGAAATTTTTTAAGGGTCACTTATGTACTCTATCATGTCATCTTCAAATAAAGATACATTGACTTTATTCTTTCTAATTTGTATCCACTTGGTCTCCTTTGATTGTCTTATTGATCTAACACTTCAAGTACTATTTATTGAATAAATAAAAAGAGAGAGGAAAACCTTGTCCTTTTGCTGAATTTAGTGGCACTGCCTTGAGTTTCTCTCTATTTAAGTTGATGTTATCTATGGGCTTGTATAAATTGTCTTTATTATGTTTAGGCATGTACCTTGTATCCCTAGTCTCTCTGAGACTTTTATCATGAAAGGGTGTTGGACTTTGTCAAAGACCTTTTCTCCATTTAATGATATGATCATGTGGGTTTGTCTTTCAGTTTGTTTATATGATTGATTATACTGATCAATTGCTATATTTTACCAATCATCCATCCATCTCTGGGATGAAACCTACTTAATCATGATCTTGTTGAATCATGGTGGATGATTCAGTTGACTAGGTATTTTACTGAGAATTTCCTGCATGTATATTCTGTCTCAGTTAGGGTTTTATTGATGTGAAGAGACATCATAATCACTGCAACTCTTATAAAGGAAAACATTTAATTGGAGCTGGTTTACAGTTTCAGAGGTTTGGTCAGTTATTGTCATGGTGGGAAGCATGGGGTGTGCATGCAGATATGGTGCTGGAGAGGTAGCTGGGAGTTTTACATCTGGATCCCCAGGCATCAATAAGTAACAGTGACACACAGGCCCTGCCTTAAGCTTATGAGATATCAAAGCTCACCCCCTAATGACACATTTTATGCAACAAAGTAACACTTACTCCAACAATGCCACACTTCATAATAGTGCCATTCCTTATGGGCCTATGAGGGCCATTCTTATTCATATCACCACAGTTCTTATTGACAGTTGGCCTGTAATTATCTTGCTTAGTTTTATCTTTATGTAGTTTGGGTATCTGGGTAACTATGGCCTTTTAAATCAAATTGGACAGTGTTCCTTCTGTTATTATCTTGTGGAATACTTTGAGGTGTATTGATATTAGCATCCCTAGAAGAATTTTGCATCAAAACCATTTGACCCTTTTTTTGTGGTTGGAAGACTTTTTATGACTGTTTTTATTACACTGGGATTATAAGTCTGTTTAAATTGCTTATATAACCTTAATTTAACTTTGGCAAGTGGTAGGTTTGAGAAAATTATCAATTTATTTTACATTTTCAAATCTGTTGAAATATAGGTTTTTAGAGTATTTCCTTATGATTGATGCATGCTGTTATGTTTCCTTTTCAATTTCTTTTATTAATTTGAATATTTCTCTCTGCATTTTAGTAAATTTGGGTAAGACTTTTTTAGATTTACTCATTTTTTCAAAGCACCAACTCTTTCATTTGTTGATTTTTTTGTATTGATTTTGTGTTTGTTCATTTCTAGTTTTGTTAATTTCAACACTGATTTTAATTACTTCTTGCTGTCTAACCTTCTGGGTGAGGCATCTTCCATTTGTTCTGAAGCTAGCAAGTGTTAAATTAGTAGTATGAGATCACTCCAGTTTTGTATGTAGACTTTCAGTTCTTTGAACTTGTCTCTTCGGACCAACTTCATCGTATCCTATATATTTGGCTATGTTGCATATTAATTTTCAAGTTTGGAAACTCTCTAATGTCTTAAATTTTGTCTTTATCCATTTTTCATTCAGTAGTGAATTTTTCGATTTCCATGAATTTGTAAGCTTTCTGTTTTATCTCTTGTTGATATCTAGCTTTATTTATTGTTGGTCAAATAGAATTCAGGATGCTATTTCAATTTTTTTTATCTGTTATGACTTGTTTTGCATCTGAATATGTGATCTCTTTCAGAAAAAGTTCAATGATGTTCTGAGAATGTATATTCTGTTGTGTTTGCATGAAAACATTCTGTAAATATCTATTCTTGGGTCTATTTCATTTATCGTGACAGTTACCTTCAAAATTTCCCTGTCGATTATTTTCTATAACATCTATTTATTGGTGAGAATGGAGCATTGGAGTTTTCCACTATCAGTGTGTGTGTGTGTGTGTGTGTGTGTGTGTGTGTGTGTGTGTGTGTGTGCAATTTAAGCTGTAGTAGTGTTTATTTTATGATTTGGGTGCCTTTGTGTTTGCTTCATGGATATTAGGAATCACAGTATCTTGTTAGTGGAGTTTTCCTTTGACAAGTATTTAATATCCTTCCTTATCTCTTATGACTACTTTTGATTTGAAGTTTAATTTGTTAGACTTCCTATTAAAATGGTCATACCAGCTTGCTCCTTATGGCCATTTTCTTGGAATATTTGTTTCTACCCTTTTACTACAGGTGCTATCTATCCTTGATGTGAGGGTGTGTTTCTTGCATATATCAGAAGGATGGATCTTATTTTCACACCCATTCACTTAGTTTGTGTCTTTTTATTGGAGAATTGAGATCATTGATGTTGAGAGATGTCATTGAGTTTGCTGATTCCTATTATTTATATATTTACTTTATTTTTGTTTGTGTGTGCACCCGTTCATAAATATATTTTGGACTTTAGAGGCGTCAAATTTTCCTGAGCCCTCCACGTGACCTGGAAAGCAACTAGAGTCTTCTGAAAGAGTGGTGCATGCATTGAATCACTGACAATTTTCCCCAGTCCCAGCTAAAGTGTTTTACTCATTGTTCTTTTGTTACACGCATGCTGTTGTGGCATATGTCTTGCAAAGGGAGCATATTTGTCTTTTATAATTAAGGCTGCAGTGAAGTTGCAAGATCACCATGGGAAAGCATTTCAGAGACAATTTTGATTAGTTGTTCCATGAATCATAAGTTAATTTTGGGTTTGTTCCATGTTCAGTAAAGATTATACCTGTAAAAGTTACATTTTACACACACACACACACACCACAACATACACACACACATATGAATATATATATTATATACAAAATCAATAATTAGAAAAATATAGGCCATGTTAAGGCATGGCAAGGATTAGAGTAAGGAAAGGGAAGTTGGAGGTGATGTAACTATATTTTATTTTTAAAATAAAATAAATTAAAAATATTTTAAATGTGCTATATATTTACAATTAAATATCATAAAGAAAATCATAAGGAAAATTAAGTCATGAAATTTATTTAAAATTGTATAGGGTAGGAGATTGCTATGTTAATCAAAATACATCAGACCCAGAAGGATATATACCTTATACATAGATTGTATGTTTAAAATTCATGAAGTGTGTGTGTGTGTGTGTGTGTGTGTGTATGTGTGTGTGTGTAGGTCATGAGGCCAGAAAATAGAGGAGAAGAGTTCTTGCAGTGTTGATGGTGATAGAAGTGATAGTGAAGAATGGAAGTCTATATGGTAAAACAGGCAATGTTTTGGGAAAAGTGGATCAGCAACAGCATGACAGATGGATGAAATAGTAGGAGATGCAGTTGAAAGCACAATGTAGATGTGCCATAGTGAGGTCATGTATCTTTCATTTTTATTTACAATATTAATTTTCAAAAGAATGCGGGAGGAAATATGAGTGTCAAGAAAGAAGTTATCCACATCACATACATACAAATTCAATAAAATCTCTTTTCTCAAAACTAAACCACAAACAAAGCAAAATTCATTTTTATTTGTTTGCCTATATTCTTGTGTGAGACTTGTTTTAGAAATAACACATTACAGTTTGCTTATTTCATTTTGAAAAGTCTTTTGATATAAAAATGAAATACAGTATAAATGAATGGTGGGGTTTCTAAACTATTATTTTAAACATTAAAGTGCAATGCTCTATATTTTACAATAATTATCTATTTGTTTCTTCCCTTTAGTTCTATATATTGCAAAAATTCTGGATTGTTGAGTTTGTAATCAGTGGCCATATACTTGTGAAGAGCATTATTTTGTATGCTAATTGATGCATTTGGTACATGATTCATGG
Organism: Ondatra zibethicus; assembly: GCA_004026605.1. Classification (NCBI taxonomy): domain Eukaryota; kingdom Metazoa; phylum Chordata; class Mammalia; order Rodentia; family Cricetidae; genus Ondatra; species Ondatra zibethicus. The sequence goes on along the minus strand of PVIU01014485.1, from coordinate 45,248 downwards.
GCATTTGATAAGCTTTTCAAAAATATTCTCAAATTATTTTATTCTAAATTCAAGTGAGTTTTTAAATATTATTTTGGTGGATTTACAGATTTGCTATGAATTCGTACAAAATAGATTTTATAATTAAAATGCTGACACAATGTGAACTATAAAAGCATGAACAGGCTTGCTATAAAAATACTTATGATTGCTCTGGCTTCCTTTGCAGAGCTTATACTTCAGCAGCAGCCGTTGTGGCTGCAGATAATAGTGTGCCTTATATATGGTTCATATCTGCTCATCAGATGCTATTTTCTCTTTACATACTGCTCAAACTTTTTTCTCTTGTACTTAAAGTTGTAGTCACTTTACATTCCTGTTCTGGAAGATCACTTGTAATGAGCAGTCTCAATTAAGTTGAACTTCAATATGTCCAACTTTTCGAAAAAGCAATTAATTAGGTTTGACAGCAATTGCCTTTGACATGTGCTGTCACACCCTATCAAACCAAAGGAATTTGCACTCTAGGTAATACACAGAGTTTGGATAGAAGTCTTACAGACAGGTCTGCAGGAAATGTAAGAGCTGTTTGAAATAAATAAAGGAGGGAAGTTCTGCTAAAAGTCTTATATTTTCTCTCCTATAAAAGGGTAAGGGTACAGAAAGCATGGCTCTAAGCAGTCTTCAGAGAATAATGTGACAGAAAGCACAGAATAAAGAACAAGCTTCATCAAACCTAGATGGAACTGATAATTTCAACTGGATTATCAGGAGACAAGTAATTTTAACCTAAAAGAATGTTAACAATGTTTAATTTGTTAAATTTGTCACTCAGTAGTTAAAGTCAACTCTTATGGATAATCCTGCTTACTGGTAGATTTTAAAGGAATGTTTCCTTAATGCGGACATGTGCTTTTCAATGCTAACCCCCTTTTTAATTTACTTTGACATTGGCATCACTTTGTTTAGGCACTAAACATAAATATATGTTGGTTTACATATATACAGCAACTATATGTTTTATAGTTTAAATATTATAAATCAAAGTAACAGCCATGATGAGAACAAGAAAAAAATCTAAAATTAAGGCTACTATTGAAATTATATGTAATAAAATTGCATACAACCTGTAATTTACATAAGAAAAAAACTAGGAGATTCTATGCCTAAAGAACATGGTGAGAAGTAGATTTTCAGGGGTAACGTTTGGAGAACTACAAAGTTAATATGCAATCAATATTGAGGCCCCATCTCACAACAAAGTTTTCAAATGTGTCTTCTTTGTGTACTGCTGCTATAGAATTTGGCTACTAATTTTGTAATCCAAACATAAACCTCTCTCTACATATCTACCTACATCCATCAACATTCTAATCTTTTCATCATCTACTGTGAAGGAAAAGACTGCTCTGGAATAACTCTTTTGAACCTTGTAAAGATTTGTTATTTGAGGGGGCTGGAGAGATGGCTCAGTGGTTAAGAGCACTGACTGCTCTTCCAGAGGACCCGGGTTCAATTCCCAGCACCCACATGGCAGCTCACAACTGTCTGAAGATCCAGTTGCAGGGATCTGACACCTTCACACCAATGTACATAAAATAAAGTTAAATAAACCATTAAAATATTTTTTTAAAAATTTGTTATTTGAATTGGTTTAATAAAAAGCAGACTGGCCAGTTACTAGCCAAGAAGGAAATATTGGTTGGACAACCAAACTAAGTGTACTGGGATGAAGAAGGGTGGAGTCAGAGGAGATGCCATCCAATTGCAGAGAAAGCAGGATATATAGAAAATGAGATAACAAGCTGTCACGTGGCAGAGGGTAGATGAGAAATATGGGTTAATGTATATGTAAAAATTAGCTAGTAACAAGTCTAAGCCATTGGCTAAGCATTTATAACTAATATTAATTCCCAAGTCAATCATTTGGGAACTGGTAGGAGGTCAAGACAAGAAACTTCTGTCAACAAATGGTGTCCAATGTCTGGGACCACATACATTCACATAAATGATTCTAAATCAACATAAAGAAGATATAGACAGTCATATCTATATCTACATCTACACCTACATCTGTGTATACATATATATATATATATAGTTTTAAAATAAAGTCCTTAAAAAGGGAGTAAAGTAATGTAGAAAAATAAGCCATGTAAAGTTGAGAAATGCACAAAGATATTGTAAGGAGGCTGCTAGTTAGTTGATGGCCTCTCATCCCAGAAATAATCACAAAGAAACTGTATTAATTAAATCACTGCTTGGCTCATTAGCTCTAGCTTCATATTGGCTAACTATTACATATTAATTTAACCCATTTCAAGTAATCTGTGTATGACCATGTGGCTGTGGCTTACCAGGTAAAGTTTCCAGTGTCTTCTCTGGTAGGGCTCCACACTTCTCTCTCACTCTGCCTCCTTTCTCCCAGCATTCAGTTTAGTTTTCCCCACCTACCTAAGTTCTGCCCTATCAACAGGCCAAGGCAGTTTCTTTATTAACCAGTGGTATTCACAGCATACATAGGGGAATTCCACATCACAAAGAGTCTGAACCCTGTATATTGTTATGTTGTCTTTAAATTTTTTGTTGCTAAGCGTCACTGGATTATAAAAGCTGCTAGATTAAACCAACCTATATATTTTAAAAATATCTTGACTCAAAATTTAAGTCAAATGTGTGTTTCTTTGGGGAGAGGTTATGATTTATTTCCACAAAAAAATTTGAAGCTATGAATTCATTCTGGGTTAAAGAAAATCAGGTTTGATTGGAGACGACTCCCTGGAAATCATATATATATATATATATATGCCTAGAAGTACATCAAGACACGTGATCTATATTTTACCTTTTCAAACATAAAAATGATCTTTGGCTGGCTTGTATAATGAGGTCTTTACTTGTATTAATGCAGATATGTATTTACTTTTAAAAGTTTGTGTATTTTCAGAGCGAAGGGACCAGACTCCAAATAAAACAGATGGCCAAGGTGATCCAGCATCCCAAGAGCTTCAAGACAGCTGACTGAGATGATCTAGCCCACAGAATATTCCAGTCAAGATGTAACAATTATTCTATTTTTTTCAAGGTTTCCCCAATGATACCAATACCCACAAACAACACGAAGTACTCTAGAGTACAATGCCCAAATTCCTAAGAGATGGGTTATGGGTGGGTTTTGGTTATTCAGTAGATTATGAATGTTTGCCCTTGTTTAGGGGGATTTGTTACAAATTGTTATTGATCTTACTCAAAAAATGCCCAGCTAAATAAAAGAGTTAAATTTAAGATCTCTTTCTAAAGAAAAAAAGGGTATGATATAAGAATGATAGGAAAAAAAGGTAGATTAGTGAATCTACTTTAATCCAAAAACAACTATTAATTTCAAAATATTTTCCGTTAGTATAGATTTTGATTTATTGATACACATTTAAAATTAATTTTATTATGCTGTGTGTACATTTCTACTCTTGTTTAGTGTATTGTGTTTTTATGCAGCTCATTTAAAAATGTAATGTATAATTAAGAAATACAGATTAATAGCCTTCTATAATAGTTAAAGTTATAGTCATATTAGGTATGTTTTCAAGGTTATACACATATATTTAGATAAAAAATGATCACCGAACACTATAAAGACCTACAGAGTAAACATTTAATATGTTTAATAATCTTTTGTGACAGTAAGACACATCTGCTCCTGGAAGCATCAATCTACTTCAGAATAAATGACGGGCATTGAAGAAACTCCATATGGAGTTTGTTTTCCTTATGGCAAAAGCTAGATTTGGGGCAAAGAAACTGCCCTTGCCTCAGTTGTTGAGAATATACTGTCCATACTGGACCAGCAGGATGAAAAGAAAAAAGGAACTGTCAAACTTTGACAAGACAAAGTAAACAATCCTTTAAAATTCCCTGTTTCTCAGAAATGTCCGCCTGATATACTAGGCCTGTAGTCCAAACTTGGATGTCCCAACATTATAGAAGAATTTTGAGTGACTCTCTAGGCAGCCAGATGTCTCTGTCATTACATAGTATTTAACCCTTCTGTGGTCTTTGTTGGAGTTAAAGACTAAATAATCAGACTTAAAGTTTTCATTATTTAGGATTGAAAATGAATTATGTACAAAACTTTAAACTCACCAAGATAGAATAGATAATGAATATTTTCTCTAAATCTGCGAAATATAAATGCACTGGATATTGTAATTGTAATCCTTACTTAATAACTGTTTTGTTGTATATAATTTTGTTATGTTTAAAGTAAAAATTTAGTTTTTAATTAGACAAAAAAGGGAAATGCTGTGGAATAATCCTATTGTAAACTATAAAGGATTGTCACTTGAATTGATTTAATGAAAAGCTGACTGTTCAGTAGAAAGGTAGGAAGTATAGGTAAGGCAACCAAACTAAGGATGCTGGGATGAAGAAGGACAGAGGTAGAGGAAATGCCAGTCAGATGCAGAGGAAGTGGGCCATGAAGAAAATGACTAAAAACAAAAAACAAAAAAAACTGAGCCATGTGGCAGAAGGCAGATAAAAAATATGGGTTAATTTAAATGTAGAAGTTAGCTAGTAACAAGCTTAATCTATCAGCCAAGTATTTACAATTTTTACTAAGTCTCTGAATTGGTTATTTAGGAATTGGGAGTCAGTTGTGCCAGGAAAACTCCATTAACAAAAGACAATTGTGTAAAGCAATGAATGCAGAGTCTATGGCTGTCAAAGGTGTTAAGGATAAGTGACCATTGTACACTTAGTCCTAAACAAGATATTTACACCTTACCCTATAAGACTCTTGGAAATTTATAGTAGAAATTTAGTAGAAATTTATAGAAATTTCTACTAAACAAGAGTAGAAATGTACAAACAGCATAATAAAATTAATTTTAAATGTGTATCAATAAATCAAAATCTATACTAACTAACAATGCCCATCATTTATTCTGAAGTAGATTGATGCTTCCAGGAGCAGATGTGTCTTACTGTCACAAAAGATTGTTAAATTTATAGTACAGTCAAGAGTTGCAAGACAGAATGCAAAGTTATAGAATGTCACTCTGTAAAATCAACATAACCATTATGATCGTCAGCTCACAATATCTCTGGCTACTTGTACTAAGCACACACAGGATTAGCCCTGTCAGCAAACAGCTATTAACTATCAATAGATTCCTACAGATAGGGAATTATTATCTCTGGCTGTGTACGCACTCCTCTAACTAATAGGCACCAAAGGAGAGCTCCAAATTGACAGCTACACAGAGAGCTGTGCTTAAAATTAGTGGGTCACAAAAAACAAACAAAAACTGTAAGTAGACATGAATTTGAAAGAGAGAAAGTTACAGGGCGAAAAGGCAAAGACATGGGAAATAAGCAAGGGAGTGGGGAGGTAAAGACAGTAACTGTTAGCAAACACTGAATACATGCTTGAAAAGCTAAGAACAAATGAAATGATAGATAAATGATATATACCATAAGAAAAATAACACAAAGAACACTGAGGTGGTTTAGGAAAGAGTAGTTTTAAACATATATTTCTGCATGCACATATTCTCTAGGCTAGGGTTCACTGAGACGATACCAAAATTATGCATATATATACATACATGCATACATACATACACAATCATGTTTTTTTATTTTATATGAATATTTCATCAATTTTCACCACTTTTCTTATCATTGACACCCATTATTAGTGATAAGTCTGACATAAGTTCACAGAATTAAATAACTGAATATTGTTAAACTTTCTAAAAGTCATTTTAAAATTTGCCTTTAATTAATATTTGCTCAGATATTTATATAAAAAACAAAAATTTTATTGCTCAAGATAATATTATTTAATTACCTTAGTTCTTTGTGTAGCATGAATATTTCGGATCATGTATCTGTGAACATTTAGCCTGCTGCTTGCTCTTGGAAATAGTTTCAGAAGAACACAGCACATCTTTAATTTAGGACTTATCTATTTCAGCTTTTCTGCTACAACTGAGCTATCATGGCAGAAACAGAAGCTGAGTAATCTTCACATCTGACCATATTCCTGGCTGGTGCTTTAGAGAAGTTCCCCAATTCTTGAGCAAGATGCACTATTCTCAAACTGTGGACCTCAGATGGGTAGCTACCAGAGAACTTGCTTGACATACAAATTATTGAGGCATACTCATAACTAACAAAACAAAATCCTAAGGCTAGGTCTTGGCTATCTGATTTTCATAGCCTTCAGGTTATTCTAATTCATATTTTCAGAAGTGTTTCTTAGGATAAACTATAATTTGTTAGCTAAATCTATCATTCCTTCCTCTTTTGTTCAAGTGTCTTCAAGTAAAGTTAGTTTTTTTGAAGCACAACTATATATGTATTTGCATATGTGTTGTCTGTGCTTGCTTTCATGATGCACTGATAGAGCTGACTATCTTAGCACAGACTGTATCATTAGTTGGAACTGTACAAATAAGTTGCTTCCATGACTTGAAGAATCATCACAGTTCATTTCATAGTGCTACTGACTGGAAAGACAAGGGATCCACAAGGCTAGAAATTCATCTATTGAAGTAAGGAGCCACCTCTAAGACACTCTCAGATATCAGTGTGGATTCTTATCTACACCTATATCCTAGATATCATAACTAACAGAAATGAAGACTCTTACTGACTAGGACTTCTAGGCACAACAAAATCTGTGTGGGGGTAGGAGTAGATGAGTTAGATAAATATAACAAGTAAAACACTGGCAACAATGTAACAAGTAATCAATAACAGCTAAAACAGGAAGACAAATAACAGAATTGGTAGATATGTCATTCTACAATGAAGTTTTAAAGGGGTGCAAATGATGATGTGTAATACACCAATATTTACTTCCTTTTGAAGCCTTCTGGATATTTACACAAAACTGGTCAGCAGGCCAATGAACTATTTCCCAAACCTGATAGATATTTCTACTATTGTAAATGTTATATATAATGATTTAGTCATTTTTGAAGGACATAAGTTTTTAAAAGCTACAAGGAGCTCTCCATTAGCCCTCCCATTCCCTTGTTTGCTAATGCTTTCATCGGCATCAAAGAGACTCTGGCCATAATTTGTGGCTGGGAAGGGAGACAAGAACATGAAGCCGAAAGAGTAGTGGTAAGAAGATGAGTACCAGGAGCAACTTATAACTAAGGACCTAGTTATAGAAATGTGGGGAGTGTACAGGTGATATTATCCAATAGGAACTTTGATCTTTGGTTAAAGCTTCAGGTTTAAGTGTGTCATTATTGAGCCTTTGTGAGAAAGATGATGTAATGATTGTGGTAGAGATAGGGAAAATCTTCAATAAATAAAAGGAAATGATGGAATGTATTGCCATTCCTACCAGCATTTTCTTAATATTCATTTTACTTAAGTATACCACTTCTCAAATTTGAAGAGTGAGTATGACTTTATACTCAAAGAAAGATTCCTTGATAAAAATAGATCTTGGTTTCCATGTGGATGACTTTATTGTTAATGTGGCTTACACTTTCATAATATCAGTATAGATTAAGGGACCCAAGTAACAGAGCAGAAAGCTGATGTCAGTAAAGCCAATCACCTTTGTATCAATTAAAAACCAGAATGCACAAGTGACAGAAGACTAGAATAAAGTCAGTCACCTACTCATTTAATTGCTACCAATAGAAAGTATGTTTTCATACCAGTTGAAGTATCATGTAATCCATGGATATAAAACTATTATCCAGAATCTCACAGGCTAGTAGATAGATCATGAAAGGCTATTTGACTTACATTAAATACCTCAAAATTATGCTGTGGATATCTTCCCCAGCTAACAGGAAGGCAAGGCAAAAGATGCAAGGCAGAGAACCACCATTTACATATGATACCCTTCATAACAATATTGCCTGAAAATGAAACCTTCCCAAGCCTTTTTCAGTGAAGTGGAATGAGGTATTGATGTCATGTTTTTTAAAGTTAAGAGCATTTGAAGATGAGAAGAACGCTTGAATGGGTGTGGCATAGTGTGTCAAGCATGAGTTACCACAACCATGTAATATTCTCTATGACAAGGAGGCTGAATTTGTTTCCCAGTTTAAACTTACTGTTCTACTCATGCCTAATGGTTCCATGTGGATATCCAGTGCTTCCTTTGAGCCTGACCACTGTAAGTTTGAGATGGAGGTCAAGGATACAGAGCAAAAAGCTCTTCTCTAGATTTCTGCAGAACAAAAAACTCAGAAAAAAAAGAAGCCTGCTAAACTGTAGAGAAAGCCATCAGTGTAAAAACAAGACAATGGGGCTGGGAACTGACAGTCTCACCATGAAGCTTTTACTATCCTGGTACTCACTAGGTAAGCAAGGCCAACTTGAAACTCACTGAGAGTGTCCTGCCTTTGCCTCCTGAGTTCTGGGATTAAAAGCATGTGCCACCATGCTTGCCTTACTTTTTGAAATATTTGGACTTCTGTTCTTTGAAAGAAAAACCAGGAACCACAAGAATAGACTGAAGAGAAGTGACTTTCTGAAACTGTGTACTCGGGTGAGGTGCTGGGGATTTGTAGAGAAAGATTACAATTTGTAACTCTAAAATGCTGTCTTAGAGAACCAAAGCTCCCACTGATGTAAGAGGTTTTTTAAATGACAAGGCACTAAAATAGATAGATTTGGATTTACTCATAAAAATGAATAAAAGTTACAAAGAAAAAGCTAGAAATTAATACACAATGTTGTCAATTTGCATGATCTTGCTAACAAGCCCTACTTGGTCATAATTCACAGCATTTGCATTTAAATTCTTGAGGATTTCCCATGTGTTTATTGCTCATCTTGCACTCACATGTAATGGTTGCTATGGGTGACCCAGAAATGAAACCAATCATGGCACTGTAATTTAAAACTAAAACATCTGGCAAAAATCTTTCCTCTCCGAGCATGTTGTTATAGAAGTAAATGAAAAGGTCGGGAGACTTTTCATTTGCCTCTGTGATAACACGAGCTACTTGAACTAAGGAACATATTAATGTTTTCTCTGAAGTTTTCTATTACATGTCAGGAGCCCCATTCCAAGACATCACAGTGGAGGTGATAGAAAAAGACAGATGATAGAATGAAACAGTTGGTACTAACACAAAATAATCAAGCATCTTTATATTTCCACTTCACATTATAACAGGAAGCTTGATTAGATTCTTATTCTGTGGTTTTTACCTAAAAATAAACCTAGCTCAGGAGGAAGTTTTTGTCTATATGTGCTGATTTTTATAGAAAAATTTCTTTTAAAGGCACAGGCTTTTATCACAATCATAAGGGCTTAACTCTTGCATACACAAAGCCAGTATATGCCAGAAGGGATTCCCAGGTGTTATTTCATGTGTTTGACATATACTAATGAAGTCTTTTCTTAGAAAACAAGCCTTCATTTGTGTTCATGAATATGACTATTTTAGCCTTGTCAAAGAAAACATTATAAAACTCTGTATTTAAAATTAGAACACTTAGTACTATCCAGACCAGTTAACAATATACATAAGAGACTTTAACAATCTATATGGTGTAGTAGGTACTATATCTGCAAGTGGCCTCTAAATTACAGCCCCTTTTATTAATCATTTATTTTCACTAGCTAAAACAAATACAGATGCTTCTCGACATATGATGAGGTTATATCCTGCCAGACTATCATATATTGAGCATAAAGTAAGTTATTAAATCTATTACTGATTAAATCATGAATGGTCCCTAAATGTTCATGTGCTTAGTAACCACTTGCCTATTGGTGGTGCTGTCTTAGGAAATTATGAAGTACTGAAGAAGTTGATCACTGAGGATGGGCCTTCAAGTGTCACATGTCAGCTCTGCAGTCACTCTGGCTCTTGGATTCCAGATCCACCAACATTCAATGATAAGCCATATTACTCTCCTGCCACTATGGATGGGGTCATGCATTTTTGGTATAAGGAACTGCCCTCTGAATTCATACCAAATAAGCCACAGCTCTCTTCTGGTGTTTCTGTTGGGTATTGTGTCAAATTGAGGAGAAAAGTAAGAACATTTTTTTCCTTTTTTTCCTCCTCCTCTCTTCCTCCTTCTCCCCCTATTTTCTTCTCCTTCCCCCCTCTTCCTCCTCCTTCTTCCTCTCCTTCTTTCTGTCCTTTCTTCTCCCATCCTATTTCTTTTCTTCTCCTTCTTCTCCTCTCCTCCCTTTCCCTCTCCTTCTCCCTCTCCATCTTGTTCTCTTTTGCCTTCTCCTCATCTTCCTCTTCCTTATGTTACCTTCTTTTTTGTCTTTTTGAGACAAGGTTTCTCTGTGTAGTCCTGGCTGTCCTGGAACTATCTCTGAAGATAAGAGTGGATTCAAACTCAGAGATCCTCCCACCTCTGACTTCTCACTGCTGGGATTAAAGGCATCTACCACCATCATCCAGTTGAAATATAACTTCTAAGTTGCTAACCCAACATGCTATACACTAGCAATGTTTTGCCTTCTAACTCTATGACTGACAGGGCTCTTTGACTGTTTAGTACTGCGCAGCATCAGGAGAGCTCATATTACCTTACCAACACAGTGGGAAAAGAGCAAAATTTAAACTTGCAATATAGTTTTTTTGAGGGCATATAATTCTTATGCCACTGTAAATCTGAGGATTGTGAGTTAAATCATGAAAATTTATAAATATTCTATAAAATACAGAAGGTTTGAAATTTTAATATTATCACAATAAAATTTAGAAAGACAAGATTTATATACCATGTTCTGTTTAAATTTCAAGTATTGCAGGTTTATATTAAGTAAGAAAATGTAGAAATATTCTGAACAAAAGATAGTCAGCTTGAAAGAATGATATAGATGTCATGTTTAGGGCCCAATAGTCTGCCATTGCTGATTATTCACATTTTGACCACTTATGAGCCTGTCCATAATCACCATCCTCAGTTATAAAGATTTTCCCATGAGGGCAGGAGGCAACACTAATATTTGGTATAACAAAAAATATTTGAAGGCAGCTTAACAATGTTTCACTTAGCAAAACATGAGTAGTAGTTTCATCTCTAAAGTCTATGGCCTCCCTAGACACTGGTTTTTCCCCATGCATCAGGAGTCTTGAGTTCTGACTATTGAACAGGCCTCAAGTTCAATTGGATAGTATTAGTTACTCCCATCATAATGATGCCACTGCTGTACCTGTTGTGGCTTCCCACTGGCTGGCCAATGTTGTTATGCATGGGGTCCCCTTGGATGTACGTGGTTCTCTTCCCTCAATCATTTGCAGAACACTTTCTGACACTAGGAATGTTAGCCAGCAGAAAGGAAACTCTTTCTCAGTCCCAAATTAATTTGTCTGTGTTCTATATTCAAAGTGTGTGATTTTTGCAGTCAGCAACTTGATTTTATGTTTAAGTTTGGTGGAATAGCAAAAGTGATGGCAATAATTTATATTATTTGGGGGACCTATGTGCCTTCTGTGAGCAACAACTCATAGGAAGAGTTTCCGCACAGCACTGGGATTTGTTTAATGTCTAATGGATATGAGAGTGAGCATCATCTACTCATGGAGTTTGTTGGTACCTCTGTACCACTATTATTATTGTATTTTAAATATGCCTATAATTTAGTGAGTTTCCAATTTTTCTTCCACACATGCAAGGCTCAGGGTACATCACCAAAAAGGGAGCAACCAGAATGTAGGTTATGTTTTTATTCCACAAAGGCATATCTTCTGGACATGAAATGCCCATAGATTGATGAAATTTCTATACTATGCTTAATTGCATAAGTCCTGCATGATATTGGTTCAATCAACATTTCGTTATGGAGGGTGGATGGGACCAGAAAGGACAACTCCTTCTGGAGGGATGACTGACTTTTATTGACTGTTGGTGGAGGGCTGTCACTTTCATCACCCACTGCAAAGTACTCAATGTTCCAGTAAATATCCTCCTACCAATGTTCACACAAGCATTTCTGATCAAACTCAGAAGGTCACAAACACACTCACACAAAGGCAGATGCTGGAAAGGGACTTCTTAGAAAAAAGAGGGTTTCAGTTGAACAGACAGTATGATGTGAGAAGGTAATGGGTTAAAGTCACTAAAGTGCACAATATATGTGCATGAAACTGTCAAACACTAAATGAATGTTTTAATTAAAAGTATGGACTTGAAAGTCTCAAAATAAAAAGACTTTCTAATTACATCTTAAATTTATAAGTACTAAAAGTGAAGACCAACCAAGTAAATAAAATAATTTTCACTACTCTGCATAATCAAAGCACCATAAACAATTCAGAGCTGTGTGAAGTTGCAGAACAGTAGTGCCTCCAATAGGAAACAACTTCTAGGAATTTGTTGCAAACAAACAAAAAAACCACAATAACTTCAATAGAGTATTGCAGTTATACTGCCTGCCAAATAAAAAATATAACTAATATAAGCAACAAACCATAAAACATTACAAATGGGGCCTGTAGAGATGGGTCAGTGGTTAAGAGCACTGGCTCCTCTTCCTGATATTCTGGGTTTGGCTTCCAGCACCCAAAAGGCACTTACCAACAGTGTGTAACTCTAGTCTAATCCAATGCCCTGTTCTGGTCTCTGCAGGCAGTACATGTATGAGCTGCACAAACATAAATATAGAAAATGAACCCATATAAAATAAAAAAATATAAAATCTCAAAAACAAAGTCGCCAGTACATAACAAATATTAACCTTTGCATGAAAATTGAAATCAAAGTTTAAATGATGCAAAGATTTTATTCTTTTACCCACATACATGTCGAATGTTTCAAAGTTTGGAAGCACATTGTGTTGGTAAATAAAATAGATATTCTCATTAAGATAATACTTCTGCTATTTTTAAGAACAGGGCAATTGTTGACCATATGCAGAGACATTTTTGGTTGTCATGGTTGGGAAGGACATTACTGCTGCTAACCAATGAGCCTAAGTCAGGAATTTTCTCAGGATCATGCAATATGCAAATCACAATCTTCCATAATAAAACACTGACTGGTCAAAAAAATTAATAGTGCCACAGTTTAAAACCCTTACATTTGGTTAGCTTTACATTATTGATTACAAAATAAGTTACATACATAGTAAAAAAATATATGTTTCCTATAAAATAAAGGAAGAAATCACTTAGTCTACCAATTTATTCTTCATATAAAAAACAATGTATACAAGATTATTGAAGCATAGCAAGGAATGGCAAAAAGAAACAGGTGAACAAATATGATATTTATCAATAAGCATTAAATAATTCACCCCTATGCACATGAAAAATGAACATATAGGTGATTTGTGTTTTACTATAGAACTACCTCAGCTATACTATAAAAAATAAGTTTAGAAAATGAGGAGCAAAGTATCCATGTTCTTATGCATCTGCAATGTGGAGGATGTGGGGAGAACAAGCTAGTAAGGGAGGATGTTTGATTTTAGTTATTTACAATCAATAAAATATCAGTTACTCTAGGATTAAATACAAGGAGCAAGTATTTGTTGGGAAAAGTCCCTTAAAAGAGACAACATGAAAGACAAATATATCTAAAGATTCCCTAATATGTAAAACAAATAGTTTAAGCCTATATAAAATAAAGGAAGAAATCATATTTTCCCCATATTGTTGACTACATCTAGGCAAGCATAGGTTTTATTTAAATGTAATGACTGTTCATGTATTTTCATAGGAAGCTGGTTGTCCAAGACACCTACAAAGGGAAATGAAACAGTATTCCAAATACTTAGAACAGCCAAGTAAAAAGGGAGGGAGCATCAAGAATAATCCTCCATGAGCAGAATGGAATTCTAACTGATTGGATCTCTGAAAGTTGTTAATTAAGTTACAGGCTAATCTTGTAAAAGTAATTATTTATAACATTAGACACAACCAGTGAGAAAGTAGGAGACTGATTTTTCTCACTGCTGCAACCTCCAAGATCCACTGCTGTGTGGTGTTTTTTCTAAGTTTTAATAAGAAATTTGATGATAAATGGTTCCTGCTGGTATTTTTTTAAGGCAGCCAAGGTTAGAAGACAAAGTTCTTGCTCATAATTGTGTATTAGATGGGATGAATTGAAGCATGTAAAGAATGACAATAGAGCCATTCTTGGCTTCAAAAGATCCTATCAAGCTATGTTTTAAGAATTCCTTAGTTTCATTATTGTTACAAATCTAAAAGTTAGCTCTCTCCTATTAGCACTCCCTCCCAAATGAGCTGGGTACCTACATTTTCAGTTGTCAATCACATCAAAGGAATTCCTGCCTTTAAAAATAGCTGCATACCTGTGGATAGAGCTCAGGGTTAACGTACTTTTCTAACATGTGTGAATACCCCATGAAGTCAACATAACAAAACCAAAATGTAGAGAAAACAAATATTTAGAGTGACCTTGAACATTTTGAGACAAATAAAATTTTAATTTAAAGACATGTTAATCATCCTACTATTAAGTGATATAGTATAATATAATATTTTCTTTAATTATATGTTACGGTGATATTTAGATGCTGTTCAAATAGCTAAATCATCACATGAGCTCAAGATAATATCAAATACATATTCACTTGCTATATTTCAACCGGAAAAGAAATGTTTTGTTCCTAAAAGTGTATATAAGCTATTGATGATTTGAAAGCACCAGCAACAACATCCTTCTAAACACGTAGGCTTTCCCTGTGCTTTGCCATTATTTTGTTGAATCAAGTAACTCACCATGTCAGCATTTCATTCCTTTAGATTTACTTGTAATTAATACTGCATGTATCCTACTTTATGCCTGATTCTGCTGAGCAACTCTTGATTGGAAAGACCACAAGGGACAGCAAGATGGTATCATTAAGTTAGACAGACCACAATATATACAAGTCTACTAGAGGAAAAACAAACAAACAAACAAACAAAAACCCCAACTATCTTAAGACATTTACAAATCAGGTCTACTGAATCCCCATTCAGTAGAAATGAGAAAGAAAGGATGTTAAAACTTTTATATACACCAGGCAAAATTTCCTCTCAACAGGGATTTTGATACAATTCATTTGGACTGTTGCATGTGTTATTTCCTATTGGTGTATTTATGGAAAGCAATGCTACCCTAGAGCTAGGATCTTCTGCAGTGCAGGGCTTTCTCTGTGGTTCATCATGATGCTTAAGCTGAAAGTGTCTTTTTAAACATTATTAGGTAGACTTCGCCTCCTCTGTGAAGTCTATAGACCAACACCAAGAAGCTGACATTTAACTAACAAATTTTCCCTTAGATGAATGATTTGAGTCAAGTGGCATAAAATGACTTCAAAGTGCTCAGAAATTGAATACAAGAGTCAGATTATGTTGAGCAGCAGCCTCCAGGGCATGTTTTATATCCATGTCAGAAGTTCAACTTTCCTTTTACTGAGGGACTTACAGACCAATGCACTACAAGGAAATTTCTGTAGTCCTAATTATTCTATCACATTCTATTATGAATTAGAGTTTGCAAAATAAGATAGCTCAAATATTACTGGGATTATACATTAGCAGAGCAAACAAAGTCAAACAATGTGCATCCTGTACACCAAACTACACAACCTTGATAATCAGAATATTTCACTCATTTGGTGATAGTAAAATAATCAAGTTAAAGAATTAATTGATAATATAACTTGTAAAACCCCTTTATTTTCCAAAATGTTTGTATTTTAAAATAAATGCTACTTCTTTATAGTTAAGAAATAATATACAGAAATCTCTACCCCTCACTGAGTCTTTCCCAAAAGTAAATTCTTGTTTAAACATAGATTAGGATACTGACCTTGACCTTATTCAGGTTTTATTTGTAATCATTTCAGTAGTCAATGCAGTAAAAAAGAAATTCTGTCACTATATGAATCTATTATAATCCCATTTATGACTATATTCATATCCTTCCATCACTTCCCCAAGCCATAGCTTCTTTTGACAGCAACATGTTCCCTATATTCATAACTATACCATTTCAAAGATGCTATTGTGGCACGAGGGCTGGGCTTGTCGGGGTTTATGTCCTGCCCGGTCCCCCAGCCATTTAGTCCCAGAGAAAATCAGACAGAGAGTCTACATTAGATATAAACTTATTGGCACATTAGCTCAGGCTTCTTATTAGCTCTTGTAGCTTATATTAACCCATTAGTCTTATCTATGTTTGCAACATGGCTCAGTACCTTTTCGGTTGGGAAGGTCACATCCTGCTTCTTTGGTGGTCTGGATAGGTCTCTTGAGAAGAGCTTCCTTCTAACCAGAATTCTCCTGTTCTCCTTGCCCCGCCTCTACTTCCTGTCTGGTTGACCCACCTATACTTCCTGTCTGGCCAATCAGCATTTATTTAAAAAATGATTGACAGAATGGAGACAATGACTGTGGGACCTGGTGGGAGGACAGAAACCAACCAGGCCCTTCATGATACAGAATGGCACCCACGTGGATAATTGCATCCACAGAAAGCCTGCGAAAGCTTGGGAAAGAATAGAGTAAAGCATGTTTTCTTGGTAGCATCAATTTCTTGGGTCTGTTCTGCTTGCTAGAGGCAAGCAAACACTCTCATCTAAGAGAGGATTCCTGACTCAGCTTTAGCTGCAAAACCCTGCAGCTCTTTAAGAGGTCCTGCCACGAAACACTTAAATGGTGTTGATGAAAAGCTGACAGCATGCTTTTCAGTTTTCAACCATAGCAGGAAAAAAGCTGTGCCATTTTAAAATGCTGGCTTTCTAGGCCATTCTGCCAGGGCAAACTCTGACTCTTTCAGGCAGGTGGTCTAACTACAGATCATTTTAGTGTGGTTTGTGAGCACACTGTTTCAGTTTGCTTGCTGGCAGGGACATTGAAACACCATAGAGTTGTGGCAGTAAACATGGCTACAGCCAGTACCCTCAGCCATGAGGCTGAAATCTCAGAAAGCTAAGAAATGGGCTGGATCTAGCTGTCAAAGCCACGGCTTTAATCTTCTCCATACTGTTTAGCAAATTAAAGACTCATGTAGTCAGACAAAGAGAGATATATACAGTAAAGAGAGATTCAAAGACAAAGAAAAACTCTAAATGGTTTCATTGTGTTAAAAATATATGCAGGCTATAGGTTAAAGTTCTTAAAGTAAAAAAAGAAAGAAAGAGAGTAGTTGGGTGTGGTGGTACACACCTTTAATCCCAACACTTGGAAGGCAGAGGTAGATTGACCTCTGTGACTTCAAGGTGTGGTAGCACACACCTTTAATCCCAATGCCTGGGAGGCAGAGGCAATCAGATCTCTGTGAGTTCAAGGTATGGTAGCACACACCTTTAATCCCAGCACTGGGGAGGCAGAGACAGGTGGATCTCTATGAGTTTAAGGATAGCCTGGTTTACAGAGGGAGTTCCAGGACAAATATACACAGAGAATCTGTCTCAAAAAGCCAAAAGTTAAAAGTAAAAATAAAAAAAATAGAGGTTAAAATAAAGCCATGTAAAGATGAAAAATACACAGAGAATCTTGATACTGTGTGTTATTGTGATCTCTTTAAATTGTTTGAATGCTGAGGAAGGAGCAACAGCTACTAAAACATATTTGCTTATAAATTCTGCTGAATTAATCTGAGATAGGTATTTGGAAAATACCTTGACTTCAAAAGTGAAGTCAAAAGGTATGTTACTTTGGAGAATAGATTTTGCTTTTGTTTCCACAGGAAATGAGAGACTGTGGATTCATTCTGAGTTAAGAAAAATCAGGTTTGATCAAGGAAGACCACCTGCAAAATCTCCAGAAGGAACAGATGGTCCGGATGTCTGAGTTCTACATCTAGAACAGATTCAAGATGCTGCCTGAGATAATCAAGACTCACAGGATACTACAGTCAGGACTTGATCATAACTCTAAATTTTCTTTAGGTCCCCATAAGATTATCAGCACCCCCAACCAGCCAGAAGTAGCCTGGAATACTACTGGATATTTTCCTTTGTTTAAAATAAAAAAAAGAGGGGAAAGTGGTCTGGGATAATTGTCTGTACTGTCAATCATGTTTTAAATAAACTCTGATTGGCCAGACAGGAAGTATAGGTGGGTCAACCAGACAGGAAATAGAGGTAGGGCGAAGAGAACAGGAGAATTCTGGGAAGAAGGAATCTCTTCCTGAGAGAACTTCCCAGACCACCGAAGAAGCAGGATGTGACCTGCCCCACTGAAAAGGTACTGAGCCATGTGGCTAACATGGATAAGAATAATGGATTAATATAAGCTACAAGAGCTAATAAGAAGCCTGAGCTAATGGGCCAATCAGTTTATCATTAATATAGACTCTCTGTGTAATTTCTTTGGGATTTTCTGGCTATGGGAACTGAGCAAGATATAAACCCCAACTAGCAGGCCCTTCATGTTACCTGCCATACAGGTTTTGGAGGGATGTTTCAGAGTTCAGGAGCATTTGTTGTCTCTGCAGAGCATCTGCTTTGGATTCCCAGCACCCACATGGCAGTTTGTGACCTCCTATAATTCCAATTGTGGCAGATTAGATACCCTTTTCGATGTCTGTGAACACTGGATAAAACACAGAACACACATACATCCAGACAAAACACTAAGATGCAAAAAATAAATCTTCCAAAAACAAGAATGGTATAAAAATAGAATCACATATTACCTAGGAGTTTGGTATTTGGCTGTTTCTCGGAGAACATAATTTTCTGAGTATCCAGGTACAATTATGGAAGTATCAATGTTTCTTTCTTTTTAATGCTGAGGATGATTTCATGGTGTTGATGGACCTGTGTATGAAACAATTTACCCATGGAAAGACAATGACATTTTTATCATTTGTATTTTTTTAAATTTACCTTTCCTTCCTTCCTTTCTCGTCCTTCTTCCTCTCTATTTTTCATGTCTATGCATCTCTCTCTCTCTCTCTTTTTCTCTCTCTCTCTCTCTCTCTCTCTCTGTGTGTGTGTGTGTGTGTGTGTGTGTGTGTGTGTGTGTGTCTTGGCACAGCCTTTCACTGGGTATGTGTGAAGGTCAGGGGACAACGTAAGTTCTGGAACTTGAACTCAGACTATTAAATTGTAGCAGCTCCCCTTACCAAATGAGTCATCTCGCTTGCCCTACATATATTACCTTGTGCTTTGTATACAATTGTTACAGCTGCTAATAAAATATTGTAAAGGAGAGAGAAAATTTGATTGGCATATTTATTTAAAATTATTTCTAAAATAAATATATGTTTTAAATATAAAGTCAAAATAAGAGATATCATATGGATTGTGGCTTTTCTTCTGTCCATAACAATCTTATTTCTGAGAATCATTAATAAATTCAAAAAATGACAAAAAAATGTCTGAGACTCCCCACGAGCTTATTTCTATAGAGAATAGTGAAGCTGACATATTTTTCTTTATGGAGTTAAATATTTAACCATTTAGTTAAACAAAGTGAGCACAGTAGAGCGAGAAATGAGAGCATACACAGGACAATGAACACATTTTTAATTTTTTTGTAGGCAACTTGTTTCTCTTTAGTGCCTTGCTGAGATAAAAAAATGTGAACATCAGAGTCTGTATGTCATAAACGCAAGATAGACTGTGAAGATAGAAGTATTGCATGAACGTAACACTTTTCAACGAAAGCTGGTGGGGTATTATTTTAGTAGATCTTCCAGAGTCACAGGGTGTATGCTATTCCAAAGTTCTTATGCATACCGTGATTCTCAGCCTACATGCATCAGTGAGAATTTGAACATGTTTAAGGGTGTTCATACTTTACTGTCTTCCCTTCTCCGATTTTTGAATTACAGTAAAATTAAGAACAGACTGGTTTGTTGCCAAATTTTTAAATTATTCAGTTTCTTCTTAATAATGCCAAATGTGTTTAAATAAGGTAAAATTTATATTCTCAGGTTACCTAGACCCTGGTTAATTTTATTTATTAATTATTTAGCATGTTGATAAGCACAACTAAAGGAGATTTCTTAAAATTTTACAGGCAATTAATTAACACTGATAACATTTTAGAGATCCTCCATTTGTAATCGTCATGTTTGTAATGTACAATATTTCTCTCTACAGTTTCCGAGCACTTGGCAGAGCAAAACAAAAATGCATAATGAATCATAACTGATGATACAGCGAGGGATCCTAATTCTTCATTATATTCAGTTTAAAATAGAAGAGAAAAGAGAAAGGAGAAATAAGAATTCCTAAAGCATGTCAGCACAGGAAATGGACTTACAAAATATTTGATCTTTAGTATAAGAAACCATGGAACAAAAAACAAAGAAATATCTTTCCTGCCTTTGAAACATGTTTCAAATATTCTTAAGCAAAGAACAGAATAAAACAGTTAAAAAGTGAAATCAATACAAAACGTCTTTACTGTAAGAAAATTAAATGGGGATAAAACAAACTGTGGGTACTTACATGCATTATGTTTAAATGAACTTAATAACTTATTTATATTTAAATGAACATTATTACACATAACTGCTGTAGCTTATTCCATAGAAGGGAAGTTGAATTAAAATGAAAAGTTATACTATTCATTAAAATGTTTATAGTGTAACAAAAATTAGTTCAAATAATAAGATCTGGGAAACCTAAGAAAAAGATACCACTATGAGAGAAAAAATGGGTGTGTTGAACTTTGTTACTCTAGGCAGTTATCCATCAGGCCAAGTCTGTTCATGTGCTGTCAGGTAAATTTAGTTTGAACCAGTGATACACCCCTAAAAGCCTCTAGTTTTATTTCCCACAGAACACAGTGAAGCTGTCTGGTATGAGTTCACTTCTTTGCCCTTTCATGAAATAAGCAGGAAGGTAAATGTCACCAGTTTGCCTTTGCTTAACATTTTTTCATGTAATTGGGTAGCTGGCATAAAGTTTCTTGTCCCATCCATGCCCCTAAATTAGACTTATCCTTAAAGTCCTACAACTAACGGACTGTGCTCTCTCTCTGACTTTTTCTGTTTTCTTCTAATCCATTAGTTTAAGGCTTGTCCAAATGCACAGCAGAATGCTGTCCTTATCACAGTGTATGATCAACTTCTTCCCTTTCCAGACCTAAAAATATTTAAGGGATATTAGCTTTTCCAAAACTTTGTTTTTAATACACTGATCAAGTATTATAGGTTTAGAAACAAAGTACTAGAAGACTATAGCAAAGGGGCTGGAGAGAAAGCTCATCCGTTAAGGGAATTTGCTGAACTTACAGAGGTTCTTGGTTCAGTTTCCAACATCCATGTCTGGTATTTCATATCCAACTGTTGTTCCAGGGATTCTGACATACTCTACATATGTGATACATATAAACTTACACAGACACACATACGTGCACATAAATGAAAAAAATGAGTAAGCTTTTAAAGGACAGGAGTATAAACAAGAAAAATGCTAATTGTCTGCAGCTTATTTTATTTCTGATTAAGATAAGCTAGAAAGAATATAAGAATTAAGTTAGAACACTATATGTTATAGTCTGAAGACCAAACCCAGCCAGCTGTGTGACCTAGACACTCAGAATTGTTGACAAAAGCCAAAACAAGAAGGTGTTTTGGTATATAAAATGACATCAGTTCAGCTTCAGGGCCAAGAAAAAAATACTTGGTATCATCATGTCCAGTCATTTGCGTGTATCTACAGGTACTTTCAAACAGGATAATTAAGTATTTTGGTCAAAACCGTATTAACTATAAGACCTGTATTATTTTATGTCTAGCTCTCAATAGAAAATAAAGTGACCTCGGAATTTATATAGTAGAATATTTCACCCTGGGAGTAATTACACCTACACCAAAGTTGTTTATTCATTCTGTTTCATGCTTAATTTCTTCTATAAGTAGAAAAGGATGAAGGTGAGAGATTTTTAAGGTTCAAAACCTCTCCGATGAGCAATTTCCTGGATTGTTAAACAAATGGTTTAGACAATTACCACAGAATTCCAAGGTGAAAATTATTAGAAATGAGTTGCATCTTTTCTTAGCAATTTTGGCTTGTTCTCATTTTTTTCTCTTTCCTTTTTGGTTTATGTGACACATTTTGACACTGTAGGCTTTGCTTGCCCAAACAAAGCCTTTCACTATGTATTCTAAGCTTTCCTAGGATGAGCCTGCCTGTGCCTATTGAATTTGGGAAAAATAAATATGTGTCACTGTGGTTGACCATTCTAAGATGACTTGGTAAAGCTTATCTTTTGTAATAGCTACAGCCAAGGTTTGCAGTTATAGACAGAGACGAAATCTTCCCCACATGAAGAAGGACGTTAAAAAGAAATCCCACACTAGCTCAGAATTGGGTGTAATAAAATGTTATTTATTTAGGGGTAGACTCCTCTGCTGGAATGGGGAAGAGCAACCGAATCATGCAGCCAGAAAAGAGGCCACACACGCCCTTTACATTGCCATATATAGTAAAAGGCCACACCCAAGTGGCTGGGCAACTTAAAGGCACTGGCAGTAGGAATTCCTACAGCACCCCCTTTTGTTTATATAAGACATTTCTAAGCCTACTACAAAGTTATAAACAATAGGAACAAATATCAGGTATAAAAATTAGAAATGAACAATTTCAAGCAGAAACATGTAATAAACATTTCAATAATTATCCTATCCTAATGAGTCAGGATCCTTACAACACCCTCATTCCCTTAAAATCCTCTCACACTTTGACAAATGTTTCAGTTTTTTAGATGGAAACTATTTTCAGAACTTTTTTTTCATTTTGACATGCATATATGTCACAATGAATAACAAATACCAATGTCTGTCATCATCAAAGAGAGTTAATGAGAATGAACGCAGAAACAAAATTTTGGACAGGTATGCAAATTCCCCTTTACCCTCATCTATCTTTTCTATGCTCATGATTAGAGATCTTTTGAAACATACTTCCAGTTTCTCTACAACACTTCTTTTTCCTTCCTCCAAATTTTGTTCACTTTACTGAAGTGGGGTAGCCTTTTATGATAGTGATTTGAGGTAAAACTGATCAAACCAGTCTTGCTTACTGGGACATTTGGGCAGAAAGGACATGCTTCTTTATTTATCCATCATACTATCTACTTGGATAAAAACAAAAAACAAATTTTGCTCTTAAGGGCATTCAGAGATTCAGCAGGCATGCAGTAGTTATGAATCTGATTTCACCATAGTGTCTTAGCCACATCACATTTTACCATCATATTTAACCTCACTTCTGTCTAAGTACCTTGCCTCTTCCATTTTAACAATGGGAGGGGGTAGAAAAGACTGGTGATAATGATTGGCTTTTAAAGCCTTAATGCATTCACAAGTATTAGTTAGTGTCCTCTAGTATTTTTATACTCATATATCAATAGTTAAACATTTTTACAAGAATTCTGAGTTTGGAATAAGCTCCATGTGAAACATCAAAGACAGAAAAGCCGAGAACCACTAACTGTATTAGAGCTTCCTACTTCCAACTTCTTTAACCAAAATCAGTTGAATGTCCAGCAAAGTCAATTTCACAAATAACTCATTGAGAATTCATGAGCTGCATGGCATCACACTAGGAGATGCAGTAAATTAAAGCAAAATAAAATACTGTCATAAAATTCCCTCAACCTAATTGAAAAATAAAGTGGTTAAAAATTACATTAAAGCTATTATATGAGACAGTATAAGTGCCACAGGAAAGAATGAAACACGATTTTAAAGTATTTCAAAGAAAAAAAGATTAGCCAAATTAAGGTAAGTTTTATATGCTTACAACTCAGATACATACAGTTAAAGGATTTTGATGAGAAATAATAAAGATAAGGAAGATTTGAAAATTAAGAGCTATCACATAGAATGAATAATATGTATGACAATACTTTCCCTTACTGGTTTTATTCTTGTTGGCAATCATGAATATTTACCTATGAAGTGTTTTCTTTTGATGGACCAGGACTTAGGTTCTCCATTCTGTGTTGTGGTCCCCGGAATGCTGTCTATCCTCCAGTGAACAATATAGGTTTGCTGCAGTATTCTATCTGCTCATCAGGGTTGCTGAAGTTTGCACAGATTTTTTTTTATGTGGCTATCATCAAGTTTTTCTCAGTGACGAGTCATGGTCATAGAGAAAACATTGTAAATATTTGGGGTTTAAATTGAGCTACTAAAGTAGATAATTAAAGAAAGATGCTGGTTCATTGCTCTCAGGATCAACACATGTAGTGGGCTGGGCATTACTGAAAGATAGTAGAGGAACCTGAAAAACTTAGAGGCCTCCTGTTATCAGCCTAAGAGAAGTGGGGGCCAAGTTTGCTGAATTGTGGTCTGCAAAAAGTAGACTTCACTGGAAAAAGATCACCCCAGCTTCCTAAAGGAGAATGGTGCCCCTTTGGAGATCAGAACCACTTTCTTTCACACATACACATTGATACACCATTATTGACATCTCTCAATATTTCTTTTGGCTCCTGTTGTTAAAAGAACAGTCTTTAAAGTGAAAGTATGTGTCAGGATAACGCTGAATTAAAACTGCTGGTAAAAGAGGGGGATACTGGCACATTCCTGTCCATGAGCTTGACAGGAAATTTATTTTGCTACAGCTGAAAAGTAATTAACCTCCACTGTGAGAGAATTCTATTACGAGTAGCTACTCTGCCATGCAAAGTGCACTACATGGAAATGTTACAGGCTATCAAGCAGAAATGGCAGATTTGTGTGCATTTTAAACTCAATTTCCATTATTCCAGTTCCATCTCCTCTCCATCTCTCCTTCCCTACCACCTTCGCTCTTGTTTTCACAGAACCTGAAAGTTAATATACACAGGGAACTTGAAAAAAATTAAAGAGTGCTACAAAGCTTTGAAAGACATTTCTGTCCCTGCTCATGTTTAGGAATTTTCTTCCAATAATGTAACCTGGTGCAGTGAAAAGATTGCAGTACTCACTATGCAAAAATATTGTGCCATGAATGTTGCCAGAGGCAAAACCATAAAAATCATAATTTACTCAATTCTGCTAGTTGGTCACCATTCATAAACAAATATGCATACATGTTTATTCAATATTTTATAAGGAACACATAGCTTAACATAACTAAATTCTACATAGATTATTTATGCAGTAACAGTCATTTTAGAAAAAAATGTATTTAAAGGTGATTGTTATACTTACCAACCATTTTAGAATAATGTCATTTTCATGTGTTACTCTGGTTAATTCTTGTCACCAAATAACACCAAAGTAAAATATTGCATTCAATTTAAGAGTCATATAGAAGCATACAACACACACACACACGAACACACTAAATAAAACTAAAATCAAAGATAAATAGTTGAACAAAAACAACATAGTGGAACCAGATAGCTTGTCTAGTGTTTCTGAACTATCAGAATAGAAAAAGAATTGGACGATGAACAGAAAATAAAAGTTTAAGTTGTTCAAACCCACTGTGTCGAAGGCTATTAGAATTTACACTTAGAATTCATTGAGTTATTGTTCTTATTTAAGAACTAAGGGAAAGTATGCTGCTGGGATCTGTGCAATTTATCCCGGCCCTCCTGGTCAAAGGTATTAGAACTTAGAGCTCATATCCTCTGACTCAGAGTTCATCTACCTGTTGTGTAGTGTTTAAATTTCAAAGTGATCTCAGAGATTTGTTCCAGAGAAGCTGTTTTACTTAAAGCCACACTGTGGGAATTCAGCCAATACTATGTTTCCTTCCATTACATAAAATATCCACCTACTTATGAACTCCCTAAATAAAGAAAAAAGAACTGTTCTATCATATTTATGTATTTCCAGAAATAAGATAGGAAAAATCAGTACTGCAATACCTCTTTCTCTTCCAGAGAACACTATCTAGATGTGGTGCATTTTATGGCTTTGAGTATTTATAGTCTGCTATTCTGGGAATTGAACTTTACAAACATGAAAGCCAACTTGTAAATTTTTCCTGACAGAGAATAACACTGAGCTCTGGGAAGCAGAAAGTGGTATGCATTCTCTCTGGGATCTGTCACTGTTCATGATCATTAAAGACGGCAGATGGGATAAACAAATATCTGTTATTTGACTGGTGTAAGGGAGTCGAGATGGAAAACAATATTGCATCCTTTTGGGATCTTGAAATAGCTAACTGGGCTGTCTGCCTTCCCTCTAGGAAAATACCATGAACTGAGAGGGCTGGTAGTGGTTGAGTCTAATTCAAAGGCCAAAAAAAGCAAAACCTTCACTGAAAATTACAGGGGATGCAAAATTTTTGGAATTACACACTAATGGTTCCCTTATTCTCCCCAATTACCTAACAGCTATGTGTGTGAATGACAGCTGTGCATTAGCAGCAGGCCCCTCTACTGCTCAGGTAAAGAGACTGTGGGCATGTTTCATAGCAAAAGACTTGGGTTAATGGCGACCTCAGAAAGACTGAACATTTGTTTCTTTTTTATGTAAATCAATATTTCAAAGTGACAGCAAATTCAAGGGTTTCCAAGTACTATAATTAATGAAAAATATTTAAACACTATTATAACAGAGGTTTGGATTATAATATATTGGAAAAGATTTCCTCTATCTTTTCTTTAAAAGTTTTCTTTTGAGAACCAAATTTTATTATAGTGTAATCATTCACTTTTATTCTCTTTTTCTCTCTGTGTATGCATATGTCTGTCTGTGTGTGCATATATGAATAGAAATAGACTGGAGAGAGAGAGAGAGAGAGAGAGAGAGACAGAGAGAGAGAGAGAGAGACAGAGAGAGAGACAGAGAGAGACACAGAGAGAGAGAGAGAGACAGAGAGATATAAAGAAGACCAAAGTGCTGAATCACAATTTACGGAGTTAATGGTCTTCTGACTTGACATGTAAGTGTTCAATGCTGCACACTAGGACAAATTAAACAAAGGTGGAGGTCAAGTCAAGTATCCCATAAAAATAAGAATTTCTGATTATTTCTTTGGACTAATGACATAATATTTAACATAGATGCTAAAAATGTCTTTAGAAACTTAATTTTATACTGAGAAATTTAGTTTGGCTCTAATTTAGCATTCTGGAAGATAAGCATGGGCGAATTTCACTATAGCTTGCATATCTTTGGGTAGACAACAATGACTGTGACAAAGACTCACATGTTTCATTATCTCTCTATTTTAGACTTTCTGTTCTTTTTCTTGTAGAAACAGGAGGGAAAACTTTCAAAAACTGTAGCATCTCGTCCCAGTTAATGAATTTTAGAATTGGGTTGTGTATGAACATTTTAGCACTGCACTCAGAAATGAGGATGAATAGAAATTAAAGTTTAAGTTGTTCAAACCCACTGTGTCAAAGGCTACTAGAATTTACACTTAGAACTTATTGACTTATTTTTCTTATTTAAGGACTAAGGAAAAGTATGCTGCTGGGATCTGTGCAATTTATCCCAGCCCTCCTGGTCAGAGGTATTAGAACTTAGAGCACATATCCTCTGACCCAGAGTTCATCAACAGGTCATTTTGGCATACTTTCAGAATAAAAGTCTCTAACATCTGACAAGAATATCACTGTACTCAAACACCTTTGAACATTAAACAGAGTAGTAGAAAGATGTTGAAAGGGATATAGAAAGTTATATATCTTTAAGATTAATGTATGTTCATTATCTCCTAAGAAAATAAAAAGTGAAAATGTGCAGATTACTTGAGAAGTATTGTAATACCTAGCTAACAGTTTAAAATGGAAGTACCTTTAATATAGTCATAATAGTATGTTTATGAGCTATTTTTAATATTTTTATTTTTGAGATTATAATTTCATCATTTTTTCTTTTTATTTTTCTCCTCAACTCCTTTCAAATATGGTACTTGCTCTCTTTCAAATTTATGGCTTCTTTTTCTTTAGTTATTGCTACATATATGTGCAAGCATAAATATTTCTATATCCATATATATTTCCAAAAACAATCTTCACTGTCCACATAATGTATACTTGTCTGTAGGGCTCTCCACTTGGTATTAGAAAACCAATTTGTGTGATTTTCCTTCAGAAGACTACTTCTCTAACTTTCAGTGTTCCACAATTGTCTGTAATTTTTGTGTAGATTTGTGGTCCTGATAGCTTTTCCCATTCCACTTTAGCATGCCTATTAATGTCTTACTTGTTCAGGTCTGGTTCAGGTTAGTCATGTGAGACTCCCATCTGTATGCTGTGAATTCCATTGTTTAAAAAAGTTACTACTTTGGGCCTATTGTAGCAGGCCCAAAGAACAGATAAAAGCAGAAATTCCAAACAGATAGAGGAGGAAAGAATAGGTGGAGTCAGGGAGAAGCCATGTAGCTACCTCAGAAGACAGATACCAGACACTGGACAGAAATTTACCAGTAGGCCACAAACACGTGGCAATACACAGATTAATAGAAATGGGTTAATTTAACATATAAGAGAAGGGCAATAAGAAGCATGAGCTAATAGGCCAAGCAGTGTTATAATAATACAGTTTCTGTCTAATTATTTTGGGTCTGGGCAGCTGGAAAATGAGGACAGCCTTTACTAACAGGTTATCATGTTGGTGAGACTTCATGAGTGTTGCCCTCTCTGAAACTTTTAGGAGACACAATCTCACAGCAAACTGCCTGTTTCTCTAGATCTCACATTGTTTCTATTTCTCCCCTTTAATGATTGCTGAACCTCAGGAATTTTTTTTACAGATGTATGGATTGGGATTGGGCTCCACAACTCTGCATTTTGATTAGTTATAGTTTTATATAATTATTTCTAATGTTGCAAGGGGAAGTTTTCTTGATGCAAGGTAAGAACTACACTTGTCTGTGGTATAAGATAAATATTTATAACGGAGTTAGAAATTATGCTGGCTTAGCAAACTGACAGTTATAGATTCCTCTCCAAGATCTATGAGCTCACTATCCCTGGATGGTTGGCTAGCTTTCTAATTTCCCTCTTGTTGACTAGGTTTTCTGTCCAATTAGAGAACTGCTGGTTACCACCAAGGAATGTTTACCACTACTGTACCCTTAGGGTTACATGCTGGTCATTTTTCTAATTTACAGACATTATAACTGTGTGGGACTTATGTTGTCTTATTGCTACTGCTAGAACTTCAAGCACTATATTGAAGATATATGGAGAGAGCAGACAGCCTTGTTTTGTTCCTGATTTTAGTGGAATCGCTTTGAGTTTCTCTCCATTTAATTTGATGGTAGCTGTCGGCTTGCTGTATATTACTTTTATTATATTTAGATATGATCCTTGTATCCCTAATCTCTCCAAGACCTTTTTCATAAAGGAGTGTTGCATTTTATCAAATGCTTTTAAAGCATCTAATGAAATGATCATATGGCTTTTTTCTTTAAGTTTATTTATAAAATGGATTACATTGATAGATTTTCGTATGTTGAACCAGCCCTGCATCTCTGGGGTGAAGTCTACTTGATCATAATGGATGATTTTTTTTATGTGTTCTTAGATTCAGTTTGCCAGTATTTTATTGAGAATTTTTGCATCGATGTTAATGAGTGCAATTGGTCTGTAATTATCTTTCTTGGTTGCGTCTTTGTGTGGTTGTGGTATCAGGGTAACTGTAGCTTCATAAACAGAGTTTATCAATGATTCTTCTGTTTTTATTATGTGGAATACTTTAAGGAGTATAGGTATTAGGTCTTCTTGGAAGTTTTCGTAGAAATCTGCACTAAAACCATCTGGTCCTGGGCATTTTTGTTTCGTTGGGAGGTTTTTTATGACAGCTTCTATTTCCTCGTGACTTATGGGTCTATTTAAATTGTTCACCTGGTCTTGATTTAATTTTGGTATATGGTATTTATCTAAAAAATGTCCATTTCTTTTACATTTTCCAATTTTGTAGTAAGATCTAATGATTCTCTGAATTTCCTCAGTGTCTGTTCATTGAATTCAAGGAAGATTTTAATTTGTTTCTTTATTTCTTCCTTGAGCCAGGGGTGGTTCAGTAGTTGACTGTTCAGTTTCCATGAGTTTGTAAACTTTCTGAGGGTGGAATTGTTAAATTCTAACTTTACTCCATGGTAATCCGATAAGACACAGGTGGTTACTCCAAGTTTTTGTATCTGTGGATATTTGCTTTGTTACCAAGTATGTGATCAATTTTCGAGAAGGTTCCATGAGATGCTGAGAAGAAGGCATATTCTTTCCTGCTTGGGTGGAATGTTCTATAGATGTCTGTTAAGACTACTTGATTCATTACATCTGTTAGTTCTCTTATTTTTCTGTTAAGTTTCTGTCTGGTTGACCTGTCCATTGGTGAGATAGGAGTGCTGAAATCTCCTACTATTAGTGTGTGGGGTTTGATGTGTGATTTGAGTTCTAGTAATATTTCTTTTACATATGTAGGTGCTTTTATATTAGGGGCATAGATATTCAGGATTGAGACTTCATCTTGATGAATTATACCTGTTATGAGTATAAAGTGTCCTTCTCCACTTCTGATTGATTATAGTTTGAAATCAATTTTGTTAGATATCAGTATAGCCACACCCACTTGTTTCTTAGGTCCGTTTGATTGAAAAACCTTTTCCCAACCCTTTACTCTGAGGTAGTGTCTGTCTGTGAGGTTGAGATGTGTTTCTTGTAAATAGCAGAATGTTGGATCCTGTTTTCGTATCCATTCTCTTAACCTGTGCCTTTTTATAGGTGAATTGAGTCCATTGATATTAAGTGATATTAATGACAAGTGGTTGTTGACTCCAGTTTTTTTTTTTGTTGTTGTTGGTAGTGTTTGTGTTTTTCCTTTCTTTGAGTTGTGTTGGTGGAGATGTTTGTGCTATTGTGGGTGTTGTTAGCTTCCTTTTATTGTGATTTTCCTTCTAGTACTTTTGGTAAGGCTGGATTTGTGGCTATGTATTGCTTAATTTTTTTTTTATCCTGGAATATCTTGTTTTCTCCATCAATGGTGAAAGAAAGCTTTGTTGTAAGAAAAGAAAAGAAAGAAAGTTTTATAGTAGTCTGGGCTGGCTTCCATGGTCTCTTAGTGTCTGCAACACATCATTCCAAGATCTTCTGGCTTTCATGGTTTCCATTGAGAAGTTGGTGTAATTCTGATAGGCTTACCTTTATATGTTACTTGACCATTTTCCTTTGCAGCTCTTAATATTCTTTCTTTATTCTGTTTGTTTTGTGTTTTGATTATTATATGGCGAGGGGATGGTTTTTTTGTGATCCAGTCTATTTGGTGTTCTGTAAACTTCTTGTACCTTCATAGGAATATCCTTCTTTAAGTTGGGAAAGTTTTCTTCTCTAATTTTGTTGAATATATTCTCTGGACCATTGAAGTGGAATTCTTCTCCTTCTTCTACCCCTATTATTCTTAGGTTTGGTCTTTTCATGGTGTCCCAGATTTCCTGGATGTTTTGTGTTAAGAATTGTTGGATTTGCTATTTTCTTTTATCAATGAGTCTATTTCCTCTATAGTACCTTCAGCACCTGAGATTCTTTCTTCTATCTCTTGTATTCTGTTCTTTATGCTTGTCTCTGTAGTTCCTGTTTGTTTACCAAGATTTTCCATATCAAGCCATCCCTCGGTTTGTGTTTTCTTTATTACCCACTTCCATTTCGGTCTTCACATCTTGAAACGTTTCCTTTACCTGTTTGATTGCTTTTTTTTGGTTTTCTTGGGTATCTTTGAGGGATTTATTAATTTCTTCTAACTTTTTGTTTGTCTTCTCTTTCATTTCCTTAAGGGAGTTTTTCACTTCCCGCTTAAGGGTCTCATCATTTTCATAAGGTGACATTTAAAGTCAATCAGTTTCTTCTACTTCTTCTGGGTATACCTATCAAAATCATACTTGACTTCTCTATGAAAACCATGAAAGCCAGAAGGCCCTGTACAGATATGTTACAGAGACTAAGAGACCACTGATGCAAGCCCAGACTACTATATTCAGCAAAGCTTTCAATTACCATTGATGGAGAAATCAAGATATTCTATGACAAAACCAGATTTAAACCTCTCCATAAATCCAGCCTTCCAGGAGGTATTAGAAGGGAAACTACAACCCAAGGAAGCTAACTGAACCCACAAAACACAGGCAGCAAACTCCTACCAACAAACCCCAAAGAAGGGAAAAATGCAAACACTATCACCAAAAAAAAAAATAACAGGAATTAACAATCACTGGTCATTAATATATTTTAATATCAAAGGATTCAATTCACCAATAAAAAGATATGGGCTAATAGAGTAGATATGAAAGCAAGATCCATCCTTCTGCTCTATACAAGAAACACACCTCAACCTCAAAGACAGACATTAATTCAAAGCGAAGGGTTGGAAAAGATTTTCCAATCAAATGGATCTAAGAAACAAGCCAATGTAGCTATCCTAATATCTAACATAATAGACTTTAAACTAAAATCAATAAGAAGAGATGGAGAAGGATACTTTATACTAATAATGGAAACAATTCATCAAGTTGAAGTCTCAATCCTGAACAACCATGCCCCAAATATAAGAGCACCAACATATGTAAAAGAAACATTGCTAAAGCTTAAATTACACATTAAAACCCACACACTATTAGTAGGAGATTTTAACACATCACTCTCCTCAATGGTCAGGTCAACCAGAAGAAACTAACAGAGAAATGAGAATTAACAGATGTCATGGGTCAAATGGGCGTAACAGACATCTATAGAACATTTCACCCTAAAACAAAACAAAACAAAATAAAATTCATCTCTGCACCTCATGGAACTTTCTCTAAAATTGAACACATACTCGGTAATAAAACAAACCTCAATACATACAAAAAAAATCATAGGTAGTCACCATGGTTTACAGTTACAATTAAACAACAACAAATTGCAGAAAACCTACAGACTCATGGAAGTTAAATAGTGCTCAATTGAATCACCCCTGGAACAAGGAAGAAATAAAGAAATTAAAGGCTTCCTGGAAATCAATGAAAATAAAGGCACAACATATACAAAACTATGAAACACTATGAAAGCAGTGCTAAGAGGAAAGTTCATAGCACCAAATGCCTACAAGAAGAAAGTGGAGAAATCTTACATTAGTGACATAACAGTATACCTGAAAGTTCTATAACAAAAGAAGCAGACTCACACAGGAGGAGTAGAAGACAGGAAATAATCAAATTCAGTGTTGAAATCAATAAAATAGAAACAAAACAATACAAAGAATCAATGAAGCAAAGAGCTGGTTCTTTGAAAAAATAAAAAAGATAGAGAAACCCTTTTCCAACTAATCAAAAGACAGACAGAGAACATCCAAATTAATAAAATCAGAAATGAAAGGAAGGATATTACAACAGACACTGAGGAAATCTAGAGAATCATTAGTTCATAGTAAAAACCTGTACCCCACTAAATTGGAAAATGTAAAAGAAATGGATAATTTGCTGGATAGGTACCACATACCAAAATTAAATGAAGACCAGATGAACAATTTAAATAGACCCTATAACCTGCAAAGAAATAGAAACAGTCAAAGCCTCCCCCCCAAAAAAAAAGCTGACGGTTTTAGTGCAAAATTCTATCAGAACTTAAAGAAGACCTATACCTATATTCTTCAAATTGTTTACATAATAGAAACAGAAGGAACATTGAAAACCTCTTTCTAGGAGGATGCAGTTGCCTTGATACAGAAACCACACAAAGACTCAAACAAGAAAGAAATTATAGACAAACCACCTTCGTGAATATTGATGCAAAAATACTCAATAAAATACTGGCAAACTGAATCCAAAAACACATCAAAAAAAGCAATCCACCATGATCAAGTCAGCTTCATTTCAGAGATTCAGGAATGGTTAAACATAAGATAATTTGTCAATGTTATCCACTATATAAATAAACTGAAGGAAAAAAATTATATGATCATCTCATTAGATGCTGAAAATGATTTGACAATTCCAACACCCCTTCATGATAAAGGTCTTGGAAAGATCAGGGATATAAGGAACATATTTAAACATTAATAAAAGCAATATACAGCAGGCTGACAGCCAATATCAAATTAAATGGAGAGAAACTCATAGCAATTGCACCAAAATTAGGATCAAGACAAGGCTGTCCACTCTCTCCATAGATATTCCACATAGTTCTTGAAATTTTAGCTAGAGCAATAAGACAACAAAAGAAAATCAAGGGGATACAAATTGGAAAGGAAGAAATCACAGTTTTACTATTTGCAGATGATATGAAAGTATATATAAGTGGCCCACAGAACAATACCAGAGAACTCCTACAGCTGATAAATCCCTTCAGTAATGTTGCAGAATAAAAGAATCAATACCTCTTCTATATACAAATAATACAGAAGCTGAGAAAGAAATCAGAGAAACATCACCCTTCACAATAGCCACAAAGGACATACAATATCTTGTCATAACACTAACTGAAGAAGTAAAAGATCTGTTCAACAAGAACTTTAAGTCTTTGAAGAAAGAAATTGAATAAGAAACCAGAAATACTCTTGCATAAGTAAATCAACATAATAAAAATGGGAATCCTACCAAAACTAATCTGTAGATTCAAAGCAATCCCCATCAAAATCCCAACACAATTCTTTACAGACCTTGAAGGAATAATAACTTCATATGGAAAAAATCAGTATAGCCAAAACAATTCAGTACAATAAAAGAACTTACAGAGGCATCACCACCCTTGACATCAAGCTCTATTATTGGGCAACAGTAGTGAGAAAACCCTGGTATTGGCATAAAAACATGAGGTTGACCAATGGATTCAAATATAAGACATGGATATTAGTACATACACCTATGAACACTGGATTTTTGACAATGAAGTTAAAATGGAAAAAAGGAAGACTCTTCAACAAATGTTGCTGGCATAACTGGACATCAACATGTAGAATAATGAAAATAGATCCATATCTATCCCCATGCACAAACATCAAGTTCAAATGGACTAAAACCTCAAAATAAATCCAACCACACTGAATCTAATAGAAAAGAATGTGGGAAGTAGGCCTCAATGTGTGGACATAGGAGAGCAGTTACTAAATATAATGCCAGTATCACAGAAACTGAGAGCAACAATAAATAGATGGGACCTCCTGAAACTGAGAAGTCTATAAAGCAAAGGATACAGTCAATAAGATGAAAAGGCAGTCAACTGAATGGGAAAAGATGTTCATGAACCCCACATCAAACAGAGGACTGATCACCAAAATATATAAAGAACTCAAGAAATTAGACATCAAAATATCAAACAATCCAGTTAAAACGGGTATAGTTCTAAACAGAGAATTTGCAATAGAAGAATCTTTTTTATTGATTTTTATTGAGCTCTACATTTTTCTCTGCTCCCCTCCTTCACTCCTTCCCCAAGGTCCCCATGCTCCCAGTTTACTCAGGAGATCTTGTCCCTTTCTACTTCCCATGTAGATTAGATCTATGTAAATCTCTCTTAGTGTCCTCATTGTTCTCTAAGTTCTCTGGGATTGTGGTTTGTAGGATGGTTTTCTTTGCTTTATGTTTAATAACCACCTATGAGTGAGTACATGTGATAATTGTCCTTCTGTGTCTGGGTTACCTCACTCAAAATAATGCTTTCTAGCCCCATCCATTTTCCTGCAAAATTTAGGCTGTCGTTATTTTTTTCTGCTGTGTAGTACTCCATTGTGTAAATGTATTACATTTTCCTTATCCATTCTTCATTCGAGGGGCATTTAGGTTGTTTCCAGATTTTGCCTATGACAAATAATGCTGCTATGAACATAGTTAAGCACATGTCCTTGTGGCACAATTGAGCATCCTTTGGATCTACACCCAAAAGTGGTATTACTGGGTCTTGAGGAAGGTTGTTTCCTTATTTTCTGAGAAATCACCATAATGACATCCAAAGAGGCTGTAACAGCTTGCATTCCCACCAGCAATGCAGAAGTGTTTCCTTTTCCCTACAACCTCTCCAGCATAAATTGTCATCAGTGTTTTTGATCTTGGCCAATCTTACAGGTGTAAGATAGAATCTCAGAGTTGTTTTGATTTGCATTTCTCTGATGACTAAGGATGTTGAACATTTCCTTAAGTGTCTTTCAGCCTTTTTAGATTCCTCTGTTAAGAGTTCTCTGTTTAGGTTTGTACTCCATTTTTTAATTGGATTATGTGTTCTTTTGATGACCAATTTCTTGAGTTCTTTGTATATTTTGGAGACCAGAC
This sequence comes from Ondatra zibethicus, assembly GCA_004026605.1. NCBI lineage: Eukaryota > Metazoa > Chordata > Mammalia > Rodentia > Cricetidae > Ondatra > Ondatra zibethicus. The sequence goes on along the minus strand of PVIU01014485.1, from coordinate 9,196 downwards.
CTCTGTCTGACGTGGAGTTATTCAAGAACTTTTCCCATTCTGTAGGCTGTCATTTTGTCTTGTTGACTGTATCCTTTGCTTTACAGAAGTTTTTCATTTTTAGGAGGTCCCATTTATTAATTGTTTCTCTCAGTGTCACAAAAGAAGAATCTTAAGTGGCCAAAAGGAAATCTTTAATATTCTTAGCCATCAGGGAAATGCAAATCAAAATGATTTTGAGATTTATCTTACACCTGTCAGAATGGCTGAGATCAAAAACACAAATGAAAACTTATGCTGGAAACGATGCAGAGTATGGGGAACACTCCTCCATTGCTGGTGAGAATGAAAACTTGTACAACAACTCTGGAAAATAATATGGTGGTTTCTCAGAAAATTGGGAATCAACCTAACTCAGTACCCAGCAATACCACTCTTGGGCACATACCCAAAAATGTTCAGCCATACTACAAGAACATTTGTTCAACTGTGTTCATAGCAGCATTGTTTGTAATAGCCAGAACTTGGAAACAACTCAGATGCCTCTCAACCAAAGAATAGATTTAAGAAAAAAGTAGTACATTCACACAGTGGAGTACTAGTCAGCAGTAAAAAAAAAACAATGACACCTTGAAATTTCCTTGCAAATAGATAGAACTAGAAAAAACCATGCTGAGTGAATTTTCCCAGACCCAGAATGATGGGCATGGTATATCCTCACTCATAAGTAGATACTATCTGTAAAGTATAAGATAACAAGTCTTTATTTAATGACCCCAGAGAAGCTAAGTAACAAGGAGAACCCTAAGATAAACATATATAGATTCTCTTGGGCCAGTGAAATAGACAAGTTCTACTGAGAATATTGAGAACATGAAGGTGGGAGGAGATGGGAGGCAGAAGTGGAGGAGGAAGTGAGAAGATGAGTGGGGAATAGAACTTGAGGGAAAAGGATAGTCAAAGTGGTGGAGAGCAAGGAAAGAGCTATCTTTATTGAGGGAGAAATTATGGGACTGGTAAAAAATCTGGCACTAGAGAAATTCCCTGGAATCCACAAGAATAAATACAGCCAAAACCCTAAGCAATAGTGGATAGGGTATCTGAACTGGCATTGCCCTGTACTCAGATTGATAACTATCTTAGACATCACCAGAGAGCCCTCATTCAGAAACTGATGGAAGCAGAGACAGAGAGCCACAGGAGAGCACTAGACTGAGCTCCCAAAGTCCAATCGAAAAATGGGAGGAGTGAGAATATGAGCAAACAGGTCAAGACCATGATGGGGATCCCCACTGAAACAGCTCTCCAGAGCTAATAGGAGCCTGCCAATACTGGCAGGACAGGAAAGGAACCATCATAGGATCAATAGGACCAAACTAGTCCCTCAGAATGTGGATGGCAGCTATATGCCAGGGGCAGACTGCAGGGCCACTGGTAGTGGCACCAAGATTTATCTTTATTGCTTTTCCTGGCTTTTTGGAACCCATTCTCTTTGGAGGGATACCTTGTTCAGCCTAGATACAGTAGGGAGGGCCTTTGTCCTTCCTCAAAACAATGTGCTTTACCCTTTCTGAGGAGTGGATAGAGTGTGGGGTGCACAGGATGGTAGAGGGAATGGGAGGCAATGAGGGATGGGATTGCTATGTAAAATAAAACAAATGGGTTTTTGTTTTTTTTTATAAAAGAAAATAAGAAAAAAACAATAATTTTGTAAGCTGTCATTTGACACAGGATAGATAATTCATCTGAGAATGGAGTATCAGTTGAGAGATTGCCCAAATCAGATTGCTTGTGGACAAATTTTTGGTGCATTATCTTGATTGCTCATTGATGTTGGAGGGTCCAAGCCTGTAGTATTGAGGAGGAGTGGGCCTGCTTTTGGTCCTGGCCGCCCACCTCCAGGCCACCCAGATAGCTTAAACCCCTGAAATAACCACACAAAAAATTGTATTAATTAAATTACTACCTGGCCCATTATATCTAGCCTCTTCTTGGCCAACTCTCACTCTTGATCTAACCCATTTCTATTAATCTGTGTTCAACACGAGGTCATGGCTTACCAGGAAAGCTTCTAACCAGCGTCAGTCTCGGGCAGGAGAACCATGGCATCTGACACTGTCCTTCTTCCCAGCATTCTGTTCTGTCTACTCCGCCTACCTGATTTCTGCTTTATCAAAAGGCCAAGGCATTTTTCTTTATTCACCAATGAAAGCAACATAAGTACAGAAGAACCTCCTACTCCACAAGCCAATGTGAGCAGTATCATTCCCTGGACAGGTGATCCTGTGCTTTATAAGACTGCTACCTAAGGAGGAACCTGCCAGCAAGCGAAAGAGAGTTCTCACAAGAAGAATTCCTCTATAGTTTCTATTTCAACTTCCTGTTTGGGTTCCTCACTTCCCTCAATGACATATTGTGACCTATATATGAAAAATAACTAAATCCTTCCCTTTCCTAAGTTGATTTTGGTCATAATGTTTTATCGCATCAACAAAATTAAACAGAAGCATTATTCTGTCAGGATATTATTTCCAACAGGACAGTAAGGAGCTTCTTTAGTCTTATTCCTTGTCCTCAGTGTGTGTTTTTCATCACAATGGGAATTTCTAAAATTGTCCTATTTTTAAAGCTAATTTTTCAATTTATATCTTTTATTATACTTATAGATAGTATTTAATAAGAGACATCTTGTATGGGTGGTTTAAATAAACCTTTTTAAAGGGAAGAAGACTGCTTTGCAGTTCTCTTTCCTTCTTGTGTTTTGGGATTATTAATAAAGACTGTTAAAGAGAAGTAATTTAGAATGTGAAATGAGGCCAATGAATAGTTCTCATCTACTTTAACACAGTCAGACTTACTAATCTTTTCTTAATGTACTCATATTAATTGTATCTCAATACAACAAAAATGCAATCAACATTATAGTTTTAAAACAAAAATATAGTGTTAAGATATAATGTAAATGATATTGATATTGTAATTGGGTGAATCTTATATATAACAAATAGAGTTTAAAGAAGTTATTGAAATGCAAGGGATAATTTTGTGAGAGGGAAGATTTTGTCACTGAAACTTAAATAAATATGAATATTCTTCTAGACCTTGTAGTAGCTATTAGAATTTTGGTTGTTTTCAAGTGTTGCCTTAGTGGGTTACATGATTAAGCCACTGCCATCCATGGGTTCCAGCAGGGCAGAAATGAATTAAAAACTTATCTGTGTGAGCCCATAAACTAGAAGGGAAGCAGGGAGCCAAAGTAGGGAGAGAGCTAGGCCAATTAAAGATAGCTATCATTATAAGTAATTGGCTTCTCCTCTCTGTAAGAACTTCCAAGGCACCCTGCAAAATATGTCTCAGATAAATCTCTATGAAGCAGCAAGGAACATACGTACATTGTAGGTTCTGGGCCTGTGAGACATGCTGACTAACAGATTCATTCTGAGTCCCAAATACATTTCTCAACAAGGAAATCTGAGAACAGGAACTGAAAGGCTTACCATACATCCTAGAGGCCCATGTGACACACATTAGACTTGACTGACCTTTAGGAGCAATGGCCACTGTAATGATGACTGTACAAGATTGATGTCTGTAATCTACCATGGTAAAGGGTGGGTTTTCAAAATAGCTCTTATAACTGTAATCATAGGAGTGCCATATACAGTGTCTCTAAGCAAGCAAGCAAGCAAGCAAACAAACAAAAGAATGTTGAAATCAACCATAGAACACTTGTCAGAAATTAAACAAAAAATCCCTGTAGATAATAATTTAGGAGTTGATTTTGGAAAATCAGTAGTTCTAAACTATAATTCAACTTCTGAATGGAAACTGGATTAATTATACTCAGCAATATTTTATTGACTTTATTACTGTATGACAGGCAGCATTATAGATATAAGATTAGAGTAATGGTATGCAAGGAAGGATTTATGCTCCCTTACTCATGAATTTTAAATTCACCTGAATGATATTCAGTTTGCAACTAATGAACTTACAATTTTTATTAAAATGTGCCCAAAATGCTATAAGGAATCATTAAAGACACAATTGTTGTATGTTAAGTAGGGACCTATCTATTTTACAGCACATAACATATTTTCTGAGAAGTATATTTTCACAAAGACAACAGAGGAAGCAAAAATAAGTTTTTAATTGTATTGCATATGAGCGGACTGGCAGTACCATTTTTGAATTCTGTGTACTATGTTGCCTGTGAGCTTCTTAAATTCACACAAAATTTGCCTCTGCTACTGAAACCATCACATTTATACCTAGGGATGATTGTGTGTGGGAAATAAATTATGGCAGATAAATGATACCAAGGAAATTTGAAGAGATGGTATATGCAGAACACAGTGTAAGTCATTGAGAGTGAACCACTGCACTAGTCACACTTTTAAAAGACAGTATTGGAAGCATAACTGAGATACATTTTAACCATAGCATTCAAGATTGAAATGTCAAAATTCAACCTTCATAATTTTCAGAAAAGAAGTGTAAAGCAAAAAGACCTATAAAAACCCAAGAAGATAAAGGAGACATGGCAATATCTCATTCTAAAGGGCAGGCTTGTCCCGAATGCACATTTGTTAGATATTTAGCATAGAACTGATACACAAAAACTTAAACATAAAGGGCCACTATAAAAGTTAATCTATTATTGATACTTAGAATGGTAAGGTCATTTGTTGGGTGAAATCTTTGTTTTCCTCACAAATAACATAATGCTACATGAAAATATTCTACTCATGGCACAGATGAAAAGGAGAATTTTCCCACAGCTACCTGACTAACAAGAAGCATATGCAAGAATGGATCAAGTCATTCAAATCAAAGTGACTGTAGACAAGTTGAGCTTAATAAACATTATAATTTACAGGCTTAAAAGAAACAGAATGAATAAAAATTATATATGTTTTAAAATAGAAATTATAGGTCAGGATAAACAGCTCAAAAGTTAAGAGAATATACTGTTCTTGCAGAGAATCTGAGTTCTATAATTTGGTTCCTACCCTTCACTGCTATGACTTATAACTACCTGTAACTTCAGATCCATGGAGATGCGATTTCTCTGGTCCTAATGGATATCTACAGGTATGTGCACACAACTACACTCATACAACTCAAGCACATAAAATTAAAATTTAAAATTAATAAAATTTTAAAATGGGATTCATCAAAATAGCTCATACCATAGGATCCACAATAGCCATGCACATGTAGGAGAAGCAGAGAAATCAGTCCACAAGGTTGCATATTTCAGTAGGTCCAATGTGATCTAGAAACTTACTGGAAAGACTTTATCACACATTAAAAGCCTGAAGAAGCTGGAGTCAATAAAGGACAACAGCAGCAGCAGCAGCAGCAGCTGCAACTGCAGCAGCACAGAGAACAGAGGTAGAAGTATTTACCCCCAAGAACTGAAGGCGGCCTTTTTCCTGTAGAGCTCTTTAGATTGAGGCTTCTCACTGAGAGGAAGGTTCTTCTATAAACTTGATATATCCAAGTCCTTTACCATACAGCTTAGCTAAGTTTATGACTTTGTGGGTTAGATAATAGTGAGCTCATGATGGGTAGGTCACTCAGGTCAAATGTTGCTTGGCAGCCTATTGCCAAGCATTAGATTTCTCGTAAGGCCCTGGAGCAATCCTAGAGTCACTGATCAAAGAGAAAATAGTATAAACATGACATTGTGTCCTTCTGTTGTACTGCATCACACTCAAAATAGCATCCTATTCTGTCACTGCTATATGGGTCAGTGTAACACAACCAAGTGAAGAATGATTGCTGCTTTTGCAAAAGTCCTTTTTCATAACACTAATATTTGGTAGTTTACAACCATCTATAATGAAAGCTTATGGAATCTGACACATTCATTTGTTCTTCATGAAGCAAACAAATGACAACAAATGCTGGAGAGCATGTGGGGAAGGGGAACCATATGTACTGCTGGTGTGAGTGAAAACTGACACAGCCACTATGCAAATCAGCATGGCAGATTGTCAAAACACTAAAGTTAGTATTGTCATATGACCTAGCTGTACTACTCTTGGAGATACTCCTAAAGGATTTTATACCTTTACACACAGACAACGGAAGAGACATCTGCAAAGCTACTACAATGACAAAAGCTTGGAAGTGGAATCAAGTTCATGAACTTATGTATAAGAGGTAAAAATGCACTACATGTACACAATGAAGTTCTTGAGCCACAAAAAAATGAAATTATTATTTGAAGGGCAATATATGGAATTGAGCAATATTACATTAAATGAGGTAACACATATTCGAATTTCAAAAATACTACAGTATCTTTCCGATGCAGATCCAAGCTTTGAATCTTGGATTTATGTTTTTATGTTGAGGTGAGTGCTTAGGCCTTGGTGAAGGTTTCATAGTAGGTATTACCACATTGTTGGAAATGTGCATAGAGGAATAAACAGGAATAGGTACACTACAGAAGGAGCCATTATTTATGCACACACACATACAAATTCATACATATATACACATATACACATAAATATATATATATATATGTATATATACATAGATACACATACATACAGAGACAAACAAATTAAAGAACTCAACCTATTCTATTATTTTGTGCCTTTTCAGGAGAATGCACAATATCTTAAAGAGCTTCCAATAGTTCATTTCTTTTAATTTTTAAAAGCACACCCTGAGACATAAAATATATTCAAGATCCCACTATAAGTTTCAAAGACATACAGAGCATAGCAGTCATTTTATATTCTATATAAACAGGTAGGTGTGTTTTCTTTGGATCTCTTGTTTCTTTGTGAGAGTGTATAATATGCAAAAGACACGTTAAGGTGAGCTTTTCTGCCACTAGAGTGTAGGCATCTTAAGTCCCATTTTTACATTATCTTTGTCAGTGTCTTTAATTTTTGAAATATAATATTTATATATTCATTGTAAAATTTATCACAAACTCTGTCCCCTTCCAATGAGATGTAGTCAATCTTTTTTTTCACTTTGGAAAGGGAGAATAAAATGCTCCCATAATCATAATGACTGACACAGATTCTACACAGGTGCTTTCTCATAGATGGCCAAAAGTTCAGAATGGCTGAATTCTTCTCTTCCATTAGAAATTAGATACTTGATACAAATAATAAAATTATTATTATGCTGCAGAATTATCCCTTAAACATCAGCAGGCATATTTTTTGAGTACTGTTCTTTTCCAGTTGCTAAAATATTTGAATTTTTATTTTTAAGAAGCTAGGCATTAGGCCCAGAGTGACTCATGAATGTCCTTTGTCTTGAGTCACCAGATAATTGCATTCCCCTTCCTGCCCAGTGGGGTAGGTGTCCATCCCCTATCTACAATTAAAGATGTAATAGTTAACCATAAGGCTCATTATCTGAGTCTACAACATTTGCTTCCAAGAGTCAGTCTTGTAAGAAATCTTTAGAGGATGGGAGACAAAATGGTCTTTTATAATTTCTGAATATTATTGCTAATCTTTTCAAAGGGGCACTGAACACAAGATTAAAAATATTTATTAGTAGTTATATATTTAATCCAGCACCTTTAAGACACAGTTCTTCATGGTCTTTGCCAAGGAAGAATTCAGTGGGTTCATTTTATATGTCGTTTGGAAACCAGTATCAACTTGCAGAAATTCATGGTTCTTCCTAGGATCATTAGAAAGTCAGAAGTAAAAAAGCAAATACTGGCTTGCATCCGTCAATAGCATCCAAAGGAATATAATTCAAGTTCAGACCTTCCTAAAAAATCCTAAGGTTTCACTGATTAATTCTGAGATACAAATTTTAATAGATACTTTGTGTTCAATTCTAATATAATTAGTAATGGGTTCTTTCTTTTGAGCTAGAATTTCTAATAGAAAAAAATAACTTTCTAACTTACAAGCATCTCTGGCCATAGGCAAATGAGGCACACTGTCATGGCAGAGTTAAGAGATTGTGTGTACAATGAATGGTGTATAAATGGCTTTCTCAGTTATATTATTTCTGAGCATAATATAGTTACATCAGTGTTCAACTGTGGCTAAGACTTGAGCTAAAAATTCTGTTATGCGATAGTAACACATAGGTTTGCAAGAGAATTGGAAATAAAATATAGATTGATTGACATGGAAGACTAATTTGAAAATTAAGAAGAAAACATTCATTAGAAGTATAATTGATCCTAATGAAAATGAGTTAAAGAACAAGTGACACAGATACAAAAGATAAAATGAAAATATAGGTTTTATTAAGAGAAGCCTATTCACAAGGAAGGTTAACTTGCAGTGAGGAGTTGTTAAGAATTTAAATAAACTGACTTATAATTTTTTAATTTTTTTTATTTTTCCATTCAAAAATTTACACTTCCTCTCATTCTCCCATTACCCTCCCGCTCCCCCACTACCCCTCCTCCCTCCCCCTCCATCCTTAAGAGAGGGCAGGGTGCCCTGACCTGTGGGAAGTCCAAGGCCCTCCCCCCTCCATCCCAGCCTAGGAAGGTGTGCATCCAATAGACTAGGGTCCCAAAAAGCCAATGCATGCAGAAGAGACAGGTCCCAGTGCCATTTTCAATGGTTTCTCAGTCCGCCCCCATTGGCAACCACATTCAGAGAGTCTGGTTTGACCGTATGTTCGTTCAGTCCCTGTTCAGCTGGATTTGGTAAGCTCCCATTAGATCAGGCACACTGTCTCAGTGGGTGGACCAACCCCTCACGGTCCTGACTTCCTTGCTAATATTCTCCCTCCTTCTGCTCTTTAACTGGACCTTGGGAGCTCAGTCCATTGCTCTGATGTGGATGTGGGTCTCTGCCTCTATCTCCATCCATCAGACAAAATTTCTATGGTGATATTCAAGATATTCATCAGTGTGACTATGGGACAAGGCCAGTTAAGGCCCCCTCTCCTCTGCTGCCCAAGGACCTAGCTGGAGACATCCCTGTGGACACCTGGGATCCCCTCTAGAGCCATATCTCTTGTAAACCCTAAAATGGCTCCCTTAATGTACCTATCTTCTTTCCTGCTCCAATATCTGCCCTTCCTCCATCTGCACCCTCCCACTCCCCCAAGCTCTCCCCAGTCCTTCCCTTCTCCCTTCTCCTTCCCCCTTCCCCCTCTCCCCTTCCCACAAACTCATCCCCACCCCTACCGCCACCCCTATGCTCCCAACTTTTGCCCAGCAATCTTGCTTGCTTCCAATTTCCAGGAGGATCTATAT
>PVIU01014484.1:15414-51907 GCA_004026605.1 Ondatra zibethicus | reverse complement strand
AACAAGATCATCAGGCAAAAGTTGGAAGCCCGGGGGCGGGGATAGAGGTGGGGGTAGGGGAGTAGGGGAAGGGGAGAGGGGGAAGGAGAAGGGAGAAGGACTGGGGAGAGCTTGGGGGAGTGGGAGGGTGGAGATGGGGGAAAGGTGGACATTGGAGAAGGGAATAAGATATCTACATTAAGGGAGTCATTTTAGGGTTGGCAAGATACTTGGCCCTGGAGGGGATCCCAGGTGTCCACGGGCATGTCCCCAGCTAGGTATTCGGGCAGCAGAGGAGAGGGTACCGGAACTAGCCTTGTCCCATAGTCACATTGATGAATATCTTGATCACCATTATAGAAATTTCATCCGACAGATGGAGATAGAGACAGAGACCCACATTCACATCAGAGCAATGGATTGAGCTCCCAAGATACAGTTGAAGAGCAGAAGGTGGGAGAAGATGAGTAAGGAAGTTAGGACCATGAGGGGCTGGTCCACCTACTGATACAGTGTGCCTGAATGGGAGCGCACCAATCCAGCTGGACCCGGACTGAACGAGCATGTGATCAAACCAGTATCTCTGAATGTGGCTGCCAATGGGGATGGACTGAGAACCCAATTATAATAGCACTGAGACCTATCTCTTCTGCCTGTATTGGCTTTTTGGGACCCTAGTTTACTTGGCTGCACACCTTCCTAGGCCAGGATGGAGCAGGGAGGACCTTGGACTTCACACAGGGCAGGGTACCCTGACCTCTCTTAAGGATGGAGGGGGAGGGAGAAGGGTTAGTGGGGGAGCGGGAGGGGAATGGGAGAAGGGATGGAAGGGTCAATTTTTGAATGAAAAAATTAAAAATAAAAATAAAAAAATAGAATGGTTTCAAAAGACACTTAAGGAAATGCTCAACATCCTTAGTCATTAGAGAAATGCAAATCAAAACAACTCTGAGATTCCATCTTAGACATGTAAGAATGGCCAAGATCAGAAACACTGATGAAAACTTATGCTGGAGAGGTTGTGGGGTAATGGGAACACTCCTGCATTGCTGCTGGGAGCACAAGCTGATACAGCCCCTTTGGATATCTGTATGGCGATTTTTCAGAAAATTCTGAAACAACTTTCCTCAAGACCCAGCAATACCACTTTTGGTTATATATCCAAAGTATGCTCACTTGTACCACAAAGACATGTCCTCAACTATGTTCATAGCAGCATTGTTTGTCATAGCCAGAACCTGGAAACAACCTAAATGCCCCTCAACCAAAGAATGGATAAGGAAAATGTGGTACATTAACACAATGGAGTACTACACAGCAGAAAAAAATAATTACATCTTAAAATTTGCAGGCAAATGGATGGAGCTAGGAAATATCATTTTGAGTTAGGTAACCCAGACCCAGAAAGACAAATATCACAAGTACTCACTCATGAATGGCTTTTAGACATAAAGCAAAGAAAACCAGCCTACAATTTACAATCCCAGAGAACCTAGACAACAATGAGGACCCTAAGAGAGACTTACATGGATCTAATCTACATGGGAAGCAGTAAAAGACAAGATCTCCTGAGTATAATGGGAGCATAGGGACCATGGGAGAGAGTTGAAGGGGAGAGGAGAGGCGGGGAGGGGAGCAGAGATAAATGTATAGCTCAATAAAATCAATAAAAATTGATTTAAAATCCTTGAGTAAAAAATCTTTGAGATCCTGGTGTGGTAGCCCAATGGTTGTAATTGGGAAAGAACAGGCAGGAGGATCTAAAGTTCAAAGCCAGCTAGGATTGTACAGTGAAATCTTGTCTCAAAACTCTACCATTACTACCAAAAACACTAAAGGATTTCTTTGGTCCAACAGCCTTCAGAGGAGGCTAACATAAAACTCGAAACAATAATGAACACGTAATTTTAAAATACTTATTTGATGTTTATTTTAAAATAATTCTTCCAGTCAGAGTATATAGATAAATGACAAGAAGTTACCAGAAAGCCTCATGAAAATTTAATGCTGTATTAGTAGTATTTGGCAAAGATATTTTATTGAGTCATATGTGTATTCTACCTTTAATATGCTTTTACAGAACAAAAGTACAATTAGAGTTTCAAAAATATGGTCACTGCACCACAGTTCTTTCTATTAAGAGGTATTGAACCATGAATTACAAACTAATGTACAATTGTATTTATGATTATTTTAACAATCTATAATATATGTTGCTATAAACTTACTATGTGTTAACAGTTGCTTTTTAAAGGAAACATGAACTTCGTACATATTAAAATTAACTAAACCTTTATATTAAAAAGTTACTCTTCCATGAGAATCCCTTTGCCTTGGTTTGTTGAAGAGTTAATACAGATACTCCACTCATGGCTAAGCAGTTATAGGTACTTATAATCAACACTTTGGACAATTATGAGTCTCTGAATATACCACTGCCTACTACAAAAGAAGATTTTGGATCGAGATTGAGACAAACACAAATTTGTGGCACAAACATAGTGATTAAAAAGTTAGACTGTTTGGAAAAGATCTTCACCAACCCCACATCAGAAAGAGGACTGATCTCCAAAATATACAAAGAACTCAAGAAACCTGACATCAAAAGAACAAATAATCCAATAAAAAATGGGATAGAGACCGAAACAGAGAACTCTCAACACACAAATCACAAATGACTGAAAGACACTTAAGGAAATACTCAACATCCTTAGCCATCAGGGAATTGCAAATCAAAACAACTCTGAGATTCTATTTTGCACCTGTCAGAATGGCCAAGATCAAAAACACTGATGACAGTTTATGCTTGAGTGGATGTTGGGTAACAGGAATGCTCCTCCATTGCTGGTAGTAATGTAAACTTGTACAGTCACTTTGAAAATCAGTATGGCAATTTCTCAGAAAATTAGGAAACATTTCTACCTCAAGATCGAGCAATATACCACTGTTGTGTATATACTCAAAGGATGCTCAATCATACCATAAGGACATGTGCTCAACTATGTTTATAACAGCATTATTTGTCATAACCAGTACATGCAAACAACCTTGATGCCCCTCAACTGAAGAATGGATAAAAAATGTGGTACATTTACACAATGGAGTACTACACAGCAGAAACAAATAATGGCATCTTGAAATTTGCAGGCAAATGGTTCAATCTAGAAAAAAACATATGGAGTGAGGTAACACAGATCCAGAAAGACAAACATAATATGTACTCACTCATAAGTGGCTTCTAGACATAAAGCAAAGAAAAAAAAAAAAAAACAAGTCCACAACCCCAGACAACTTAGACACTAAAGACGTCCCTAAGAGAGACATACATGAGTCTACATAGGAAAGAGAAAAAGACAAGTTCTCTAGAGTAAATTGGGACCATGGGGGTCATGGGACAGGGAACAAAGGGAGGGGGAGAAAGGGAGGGAAGTGGGGAATATGTATAGCTCAATAAAAACAATAAAAAAAGGAAAAATAAAAGAAGTTAGACTGGGTTTCCCCTTCATGGTCATGACCCCATTGCTCATATTAGCTCTCCTCCCTCTCCAAGATGATGGGACCCACAGAAACAGCTGACTGCAGCTTGTGGGATCTCAGTGACTCTGGACTGACATTAGAATAATCTATATAGGGCGAAAATAGACCCTCTGAATTTTGGTGACAATTGTGTGGCTGGGGCAGTCTGTGGGGCCACTATCAGTGGAACCAGTATTTATCCCTAGTGCATGAAGTGGCTTTTCATGGGAAGCCTCGCACACTCCCAGTAGTGAATGGGGTGTAGGGTAGGAGGAAGATGGCCAGAGTAGGAGGAAGGGAAGGAGAGGAAACTGGTATTGGTATGTAAAATAAAAATGAAAAAAAAAATAGATCATTCCGAAAAAAAAAAAAAAAAAAGAAGTTAGACTGATACTATACAATGAGACAAATCCAGGAGGTTCCCCCATAGGAACCTTGAGCCCCCAGAACTTGGCTTTTGGCAAGGTTTACAGTACCAGAAGTGAAATGTCTCCTGTGAAGCAGACCTCAAATCCAAGAATAAAGCAGTGGGTAACCCCCTCACTACTGTCCGAGTGGGCACAACTTGTGTGTTGATTTTATGGTGCTGAGGATCTCCTGCTGGGTGAAACAACTCATGCTTTACCTGTCCCCAAATCCTGCCAAGCTCCTTCCTGTAATATGAAAGCATTCCAGCAAGAGGAAAGTGTCCTGATCAGTCAGAGCCCTATAATCAAACTGGGTAATGTCTTCAGCTTTAGGAACATCGAGAGCAAATGCAATAGCCTGTCTTGTTTCAGATGCCTATGAGAATGTCCTGAGAAGGAACTTACATGGAGGTATTCAGTGCCCAGACCTTGGATTCACCTTAAATAACCCCCCTCTTTCTTTTCTTGGCAGCATTATCTATCAATGATGGATATCTGTGATTAAACCTCTTTTCTTGTATTACATATGTTTTAATTAGTGCACACACTAGTGCATTCCCAGAAAGCTTATTAAGGTGCCCTTAGCCCTTAGATTGCTTTGTACACCATCTACCTTTCTGCTTGTTTGCCCCCTGCCCTTTTTCTAACTTAAACCTATAAGCTAGATTGCTCTCCTGTTCTTTCATGTCAGCTTTGTTCTATTTATTCCCTCTAACTAAATACTTACTACATTTGCAAGATCGTAATTTACCAAACATGTAATGTATTCATACATTTCTAATATCGCTTAATCTTTTTACATCCTCACATTAGCTCAATCCCCCAACTCTCCCTGTGTTTAAACATTTCCACCCCATCATTCCTCATCTGTACTTTATTGACCTATATTTTACTATAGACATTAATGGGTCCCTTAATGGGTCTGTTGCTATTGACCCATTTTCAATTACTTGCCTTCTATATGTACTCTAAGTATATATAAAAGTAATGATTCAAAACTAGGTTCCAAGCAGGGAGGTGGTGGTGCACGCCTTTAATCCCAGCACTCGGGAGGCAGAGTCAGGTGGATCTCTGTGAGTTCAAGACCAGCCTGGTCTACAAGAGCTAGTTCCAGGACTGGCTCCAAAGCTGCAGAGAAACCCTGTCTCAAAAAAGCAAAAAAACAAAACAAAACAAAACAAAAAACCCAAAACTAGGTTCCAGACATTAAAGACAAAGTTTAGTATTTGTCTTTTTCAGCCTGGGTGAAACTCATTCAGTATGAGTTTCCTGTTCCTTGTCCTGTTTCTTTGATCCATTTACCTGAAAATTTTGTAATTTCATTTTTTTTTAGTTACAACTGAGTGACATTCCTTTGTGTATACTTAACACATCTCCTTATTCATTCATTGGATGATGCAAACCTAAGCTAAAGGCTTTTCCAAGCTGTTAAACAGAGCAGAGAGAAACATAGATGTATATGTTTCTCGATCGCATGCCATGAAATCCTTTTGCTAATGTGGTAGGTCTATTATTTTGAGAAATCTCCAGACGTATTTCCAAAGTGCCAGTGCTTGTCTACACAATCACCAGCTGTGTATGAGACTCCTTTTGCCCCCACAATGCCCAGAATTCTTTACTTATATTCTTAATCATAGCCATTTTGAATGAGGTGAGATGGAATCTTAAAATAGTTTAATTTGCAATGGTTTATTTTTAATATGCTATTTCAGAATTATATGCTTTTTGAAATGTATGTTTATAGATGCTTTCTATATGTTTATATGTATCTATATTGCACTAAGATTTTGTAGTCCTCCAAGACAATAATTGCTTGCTCTGGCTTTTATCTATCAGGACACATCATGATTATAACTAGGAGCATAGAAAATAAGTTGAGAACATAATAAAACAGTTGAAACCTGTCTTTCTCTTGATGCTCTGGCAAGCTTCTGGTGTACAATATCTATAATGTTGCTACTGGTTCTGAATGAAAGAAGGAAAACAATTCCTTGGAAACATCTTTTTGTGCTTTGAAATAAATGTGAAAATATCAGAAATACCCCCAAGCACACAAAGTCCAAAGAGTCTGAAAATAAAAATCTCATTTAAAGAACCGTGTCAATTTCAGTGGCTCACTCAGAAGGGACACAACACTGAACTACTGAAATTTTACTCTATTGGTGTCTGTTTTGAGATAGGATACAAACATTAAAGTTTAGGGAGGTCTTTAAATTAATGCTTCTAATTAATATGCACTATAAAATTAATAATTCTTGGTTTTACTACATAATGGAAAGTATTGTTTTAGCTGTAGAATTCCTGTGAATTATGAAAAATCTAATTGTTACACATGCTGACATAGTCAGAACTTATGGAATTGTGTGTTTTGACAATTACAGAATGCACACAAATGTGTATATATACATATACGTAAGTATTCATTCCTGAAGTTGCCACTGACAAAGCTCAAGTTGGTAGACATACCATAAACATGCATATGTTCTTCACTACTGTCTTAAAATTTTCAAATTATGTTGCTATTAAAAGTGTGACATAAAGGATTTCTTATATTTTTTTCATTTACCTTAAGATATAATGTGACCTCATTCTAGAGTTTTGTTTAGATAGCTGTTAAACCAGTTCTATAAAAACATTTGTAGAATATTTGACAGAAAATATGTTGTATGGAGAATAGATTCGATCATAGAGGAAATATATGTTAAATGGCTCACAGGTGAAATGACTCTTTTCATAGGTCTTTCCTGAACCAAGCATCAGTCACGGGAGCATAACTAATTCTTCCTGAATTCTAAGTTACAGAAAGGGATATATTTGAAAGTCATAGTCTGTATATCCTTGAAAACTAATAGTATTTCACGACACTGAGTTTTCAGACATTTGATGACTCGTCCTAGTTTGGCACCCAATGTGATATCTACCTATAGTATTATCTACTCAGGAAGCAAGGCAGCAAGACTATGAACTTGAGACTTGTGTTGAGGGTCTTATATGAGACTCTATCTAAAATAAATGTATGAACAAGCAAACAAAAGAAACCTCTAAATATTCTTTTAGTTATTTTCAGGAAATACTTCTAATTATATATATGCCCATTTCCTCACTGATTTTACCTGGTATTGTTGATTAGTTTTATACCAGATTAAGACATCAAAAACATCATTATAATTTTAATTTTCAATAGCTACAGATACTGACGCAGCATATAACCCAAAAAAACTGATATAAACCATTAAGGTAATTCCTGATATAGAAGGATAAACTGAAATTTCATCAATAGTACTTGTAAGACTGAAAGGGATTTAAGTAGTATATTAAAATTGTCATTAACCTTTTTGCTCACATTTAAATATGTAATTAAACCTGGATATAGCAAATGTCTTCACATTCTTTATGCTACCTTCGATAAATGTAATTTAGTATAGTATAGGAATGCTGCTGCAGCTTGAACTCTTAAGGCAAAAGAGAGAAAAGATGTCTCACTTCTAAGAGAGGTAGAAAAATCAAACATATTACATAAACTGAGACATATGAGATGATAGCAATTATAGATGTGATCATCCTCAATTTGGCTTACATATCTTAGCAAGGGGAATCTTTCTTTGTAAATACATTGACTCTGTTGACATTATAATTGTGGTCATTGTGGGTTTTTCTTCTCCTCGCCTGGATTATATAAATGGCTGGCAGCCTAAGGACACAATAGCAGAGTACCCATGGCCTGAAGTAGTGCTAATGTTGATTCTATGATGTCTATTTTATTTGTAAGCATATTTAAATGATATCTAGCTGTTTTTTACTGGGTGGTACTGAGTAAAGAGAGCTCCCAAATAAGAAGTATAGCATACCGCATATGACTTCAACAGTCATAGCTGTTGAAAATCAAACAACAATCTAAATTTCAAATACTTGTTCATTTTGAACACACAAGGATTATTTTTGAAAATAGCTCTATCATCGAATCAGTTCCTTCATCTAGGAAGAGTAATGAAACTTGCCCCAAAGATAGTAAACTCTCTCCTGCCCCAGGTGAAGCTCAATATATATGGATCATTATTATGCATGGGAAAATGACTTGGATGCTTGTTACATCTCCAAAGCAACATTGTTTGGGGGGTTGTATTAATGTGCTTTATATTAACATGAACATGAGCCAGGAGAACTAGGAGGAGACATTAACTCATGATTATTAACTCTTGGAAATAACATGTCAGTTTGTGTAATTTGAAGATGTAGTGTTCTGGATAAAGAAAACCTCAGGCATTAAAAAAAGGCTGTGCTCGCTGGACTTATTTATTTATTTTTTGGAAAGAGGTGGTGAGCAGGCTAAGCACAGATATGCATAAAACACAGAACCTCTGAATGTTTGTATAGTATGAGTGTTAGCCACATTCCATCTACTAGAGGTTAGCTAGACCCATAGGATATCCACCAGCAAGAATGGCATGAACGTGAATATGAACTGTGGCCTGGGCAATAGTGATGTATCAGAGTATGTTTGTAAGTTATAACAGATTCTAATTATCAGGAAAGCTATGGGTATGTGAGTGAAGCAATATGTAGAAACTTACCTCTACCTTCTACTTAGTTTTGCTGTGAACGTAAACAAATGGTAACTCCATTTACAAACAATCATTTAGTTAGGGCCCAACAAATTCCATATGAGAACAAAGCCAAAACCATGTTCTTTAAAAGATTGCATTTATAAACTGCAAATTAGTGATAACAATTGGCTGGAAATACTAACTTTCACTGCTGAATTTTTTTTTTACCACCAATCTAACTCTTCATCTCTGTCTTGAGCTTCAAGCAGGAAAGAACAAAATTATTATTGTCATAAGTACTCAGTGGGGAAATGTCAATTATTGTGAGAATGCTGACAGCTGAGAAGGAAAATTTTTCACCTTGTAATTTCTATTTTAAAATGATAAAAGAAGTAACTACCGTTTTCCAGAGCAACACGCCTCCCTTATGATGCTTTGAGTGCATACATACCCAGAATTGCTCAATTACAGGTAAACATGTGTGCACATTTCTTTCTGGATTTCCCATATTCCATTCATCTCTCATAAGAAGCCAATATCATTAGTTTTCATCCTTTTAATGATCTCTTTGTATGAAATAGTATTTACTTTCCTATGTGTCTGTATCTGCCAGACACTAAACGTACAATACAACATTAAATCCTTAATGCTTACTTTCAGTTTTCACTCATCCAGATCACGTGGAAAATAGTCCACATTGATCTTAGATCCCATTCTTTTCCCACTTGGCAGCTCCATGTGGCCTCATTGTGTGTGTATATAATAGTGTATAAATTGTCTTTGATATCTGAGCTTTGGATTATTATGTTTAGTTATAAATTATACTCAACAGGTAAATCTTATTTGTGCTTTCAGCACTTGGAAGATTGAGGCAGGAGAATGGCCACAATTTTTAAAAATTTTTTTATTGATTTTATTGAGCTATACATTTTTCTCTGCTCCCCTCCCATTCTCTCCCCTCCCCTTCTACCCTCTGCCATGGTCCCAATGCTCCCAATTTATTCAGATTTTGTCTTTTTTCTACTACCTATGTAGGTTAGATCCATGTATGTCTCTCTTAGGGTCCACATTGTTCTCTAAGTTTTCTGAGATTATGAATTGAGGGTGGTTTTCTTTGCAATTTTAAGGCCTTCTTGGTCTATCCAGCAAGTGTCAGGCAAATCTATGCTACAGGATTAGACGTAATTCACATACTCTAGAAACAAAACAAAATGCAACATAAAGTATAAAAAAAAATACCCCAAGCAACAATAAAAACATTCAGTACTGTATAACTTCATACAAATATATTCATGGAGACATATTTTTGTATAAATTCCTAGGGAATTTCAGGGGGATTGGGTGTTTTAGGCTAGATTTTGGTTAGATTGTTTCCTATAAAAGATGTTCCTCCCATCTGGGATACCTGAAAGTCATTGGCCATACTTTGAATAGACCTTCTAAAACACATTTTCTTCATTTTTTGTTGTTGTTATTGTTGTTGCCGTTGTTTAAAGATTTATTTATTTTAAATATATGTATATGGTCTTTTGCCTACAAGTGTATTTGTGTACTATGTACAAGCAGTAGTAGGGCTAGAAGAAGGCATCGGATTTCCCAAGACCAAAGTTACAGATTGTTGTGAACCTCTGTCTGGTTCCTGGAAATCCAACCTGGGTCTTCTGGAAAAACAAGTGCTCCTAGCCATTGATTGTCTCCAGCTCCTGTTCCTCAGTTTGTAATGTAAAATTTATTTTAGAAACACACAATTTGGCACTATTATAAGCTAATTGATTCAATGTAGACAGTTTCATAAAATAATTAGTTGAAAGAATGAGTGTTTATCTTCTGTTTCCCCCATTTGATTACCTTTCCAAATTCCATTTTCTGTATTTATTCATTGATAAATACATATAAGACATTGTAGCATCCCATGTTATAACCATATTAACAATACTGAGTCAGTTGATGTTCAGAGAAGTACCACAAGGTAAGTAATATGATCTCAGTTTTATAGTAGGAGAACTGTAAGCAAAGGACTTTGAAATCACTGTTTAATGTTCCATACATGTTAAACAGGAATATAAGTTTCACACATAGGCTGTATGAGTCTGAAAAACATTCTTTTTACCATGTTGTTTCTGAGATAGGGAAAGGAAATACAGAATGACAATATTTGGTAAAGGGAATAGAAGAAACTAAGGCTTCTTATATTGTCCATGATAAAGCAGTGCCATCATCCATGTTGTTAAGCAACACTGAAAAACAAATGGGTGTCTTCCCTGGCTAGGAATCTTAGAGCTCAGTTCAGTTCCCAGGAAAGAAGAAAAAGAGTGAAGGAGAAAGTGATGAAGGGGAGTCAACATATGTCTTATATTTTCTTTGTTATAATCAAATAATATATCCAAAAATACCTTATGGAAGCAAGACTATTTAATTCATACTTCAGAATGGTTGAGTTTATCGTGCTGGATAACCTGAAAGCAAGGGACAAGTATGGTGTTGGGATCAGGAAGCAAAGGTCTTCATCTTCAAATGCAAACAAAATAGCAAAGAGCATGAGTGGAAGTAGGAGGATGCATCATCTCAAAACCTGCCTTCAGTGGTGCCCTTCCTCCACCATGGCTGCACGACCTGAACCTCCACAAACAGGACTGCCACATCGAAACCCAGTGTGCAAATGCCCAAGTCGATAGGGGACAGTTCTCATTAAAGCCACCACACCATGTTATAAATAGACATGACTGCAGATTTTTCATAGAACCTAATGGATCTCAGGTGTTAGAGCTTCTAAGGAGATTTTAGAGACAGCATCAGCACCCTGTGGGCTTTTAAGAATCTTAGGTTGGGTCAGGTAGTGGAGTCATAGATCTCTAGTTTCAAAAAGAGAAGAGGTTGCTTCAGGTCCTTTTCCAACTCCACTCAGAGGATAATTAAATTGGGGGAGGATCTGGGTCTCTCAGTTCTTCTGTTGTCAACCTTTCTACAAGATTTGATTAGAATTTCAGCCACAGGCTTCATTGCTTGCTCTTTTTAGACTTGAGAGACCATAGTTAGAGAAACAACATGGGTTGCTCCTGTTGTCTTGCCAATCCTATTTATGTCCTTCTGGTTGAGCCTTCTTGGCTTTGCTTTTTATTAAGCTTTTAAATTTGAAGTCAGTCGATAAGATCCCATTAAAAATAAGCACAGGAATACCTGTATATCATTTGCCCAATGTTGAACCAATGTTAGCATCTTAGAAAATAGTAGTGAGACAACACGCCAGTGAATTGTTACCGATGTGGTTCATTTCTGTTGTCCTGTAGTCATCTTTGCTGCTCTCTCTTGCATAGTTTCCTGTGTTCCACTCCCAACTAATTAGAGCTCTCTATAATTTTGCCATTGCTGTGTTGTATGTTAATTTCATATTTACTCTGGTCAACTGTTTCCAAAGTACCTGTAATATCTCAAGTTCTCCTTACCATTGTGTGAGTACCCATTTCTTTATATTCTTGCCTTTAGTGTAGTAACTTTTCAAACATTGCGACAGATGCATAGTGAATAGTCCATCTCACTTGTAATGTTCATCTTCCTTATGTATACATAAAGAGATAAGAGTATTTAATCACTTGTATTTTTGTAAATAAGTTTTTCAATACTTTTTGTGTCAACACTTCAGAGAGTATATGAAAATCATGTATGACTTTTTATTTTTTTTGGTTTTTTGAGACAAGGTTTCTCTGTAGCTCTGGAGCCTGTCCTGGAACTAGCTCCTGTAGACCAGGCTGGTCTCGAACTAACAAAGATCCACCTGCCTCTGCCTCCCAAGTGCTGGGATTAATGGTGTGCGCCACCACCACCCGGCTCATGTATGACTTTTTTATAAAGAGGCATATACAGGGTTTTCCATCTGTCACACCTTGCAAAGGAATAAGCTGTGATGTCATTAGGTTTAGGCATCTGGTATTTATATCTATAAAAAATACTTTTATAATGTAAATCTATTTAATGGCATTTACCCAGATTTCAAGGTAGATAGCTATTGTAAACCTATGAAATTTCCTCTGCTTAGCTGTAGTTATTACACATTCACATGTACAAGATGATTATAGTTCATAATTCAGTGAATTACATATAATAAAAATTCTAAATTTATACTACACCTTAATAGTACAAAATCCCATTGTAATTTTAAAATTCAGAAAGTACTTCTATGACTAAGAAACTTCACTATTCAGTGAGATTCAGCTCCATAATAATATAATAGAGGGCCAAGAAAATTATATAAGAGCTAAAGATGGGAACAGAAAAATGAAGGTCATATAGCCAGAGTTAGAGATTCAATCATGTACAATTTTAATTAGCATTTCACCTGGACACAAAATTAAGAAATGATTTTATACAAATATTTCTTCAAGTTAAAACCTTAAAGTGAACCTTTTCTCTTTTAGAATTGAAATGGCAGACTGGAAAAGGCAGGGGATGAAAATTAGGCAAAAAGCACCCAAGCAATTGGATATTATTCAAACTCATAAAATAATTACACGTCATGTGTCTGTTAGTTCCCCACCACTCATGCACCTTTTTTACTGTCAAGGCGAGTTCACTCCCCTCAAATCCTCCATTAGAGCATTGGTAGGCATAGCAGTAAAATATCACAAGTCCATGACTCGTGTGTTAGTACGTTGCCTTTGTGTGATTACACTGGCAGAGGCAGGTAAGGGAATGAAAGGTTTCTTTTGGCTATGGCTTCCAAAGTTTGAACCCAGTATAGTGGGAAAAGCTGAACTGAGAAGCTCAATCCATGGCATTTTGGTTAAGCCATTTCACATGGCTTCAGGGCAGAAGGAAGAACATGAACCTGGAATAGGTACAGCCTTTATAGACCCTTTTCTACTGACCTGATTTCTGAAGCTAGGTACCACCTATTAAAATCTCCAAGACCTTTCAAAATAGTACCACTGATTGGGAAAAAGCATTAAAAAAAAGTGGAAAACATTCCAGAATGCAACCTGAGCATCTCACTAAACATAAGTAGGATTTTACACGGAATTGAGTTGGCCTTAGAAAGTGAACCTGAAATGGACTAGGGTATGAAATAACAGGGCAAGCTATAGTTGTGAAAAAATGAAGCTATAAAAATTCAAAGGAAAAGTGAAATAGAAAAATTGTGTCCAGCTGTGTAAGAAGAGACCTTCTTAGAAGCAGGGTCATGCTGCCTGAGAACACGCCATCATAATCTGAACTCCGAGGTTTCCATTGAGGAGGGATTACTGTAACTGTTCCTTATACCAGTGAGTCACCACTGAGATGAACACACTGAAAATAATTCAAGGGAACAATGCAAACAAACACTTTGCTTAATTACATTTATCTCATGAACCTTACCCTATCCTGCTAAGGAAAGTTATATAAATTTATGAACAGTGTCTCTTTATATTTCTCTTTATTAGAGCTAACACAAACTGGAATCCAATTAAATCCACCCTAAATGTAGGTACTTCTAAACGCATGGCCAGTAATGGAGACATAGGATGTGTACTCTAATAACTTACATCACAGGCCTGTTGGTACCTTTCCACTTATGAGGAAGAGTTTTGACTTTCAAAGCTCCTGTACTCTCCTGAAGGCTCCTACTGGAACACTGGGAGGCACAGTATTCAAGTAGTAACCTTCGCAAGTTCATGCTGTACGTGACAGACAAGCCTATCCTAATGTTGCAAACTCTCAGAACCTTGCTTAATGAGGCAGTTCAAACCTGTAGCCAGTTGCACAGCTGGTGGCCTGCTCATTTAGAGGCACCTGTAAAGACAGCCTATAATACCTCTATTAACAGTAACTAATGATTATTTAAGTAGTTAGTGATGGATACCTGACTAATGTGTGACCATTCAAAGCCTAATGAGCAATGGCAAGAGGCAATGGCTTTCCTGATGTTGCCAGACACCATTTATACTCCTTGTTGAGCAATAGCTAAGTTAAGACATCTTTGCGCTGTTATTTTCCTCTTCTTTTAATATGGAATAATTAATTCCATTCTTTTTGTTTTAAGCATTTTCTTTCAGATTATAAAGTAATTCAACATTGCAAATGAGCATGTACCTATATGTACCTATATTGCCCACTCCCAAGAACAAACATAGGCTGTAGCTGTTAGTTATCATGTGTTTCTTCTGATTCTTGACCTGATTCACTTGAGAAGTTAACACATGTGTAAAGGCCCTTTTTAATATTCTGTGCAAATTTTATCAATGTCCTCATTTTACTTTAAACTGAATATATATGCTTTATCAAGAGAAAAATGTCATACGGCAGGAAGTCTTAGAGGTAAGAATCTCAGAAGAATAGCATCTAGGAGCAGTAATTCTACCATAGGGGAATTTTCTCCACTCCTACCTACAGAGATGATAGGACATAACCGTAGGAACTATTAGACAACCACAAATGGAAAGGTGTGGTGAGACACACTGCACATGGCCATCATTCTGTAAGAGCTGCTGAAGTATTGGCAATCCTTAGTGTCTTACTTCTTTCAGGTGAACTATCCAGAAAGGCAAATGTGTAAAAAAGATACTATCCATTATAAGAATTCTTACCTATTTTATCCTTTTCCATAAATTAATAAGTCATAAAAAGTCAATGAGAATCATTGACTAGAGGGAGGATCAAAGGCTATGCTCACTTCCTTTCTAAGTTACTGTCCACCTATGAAATCTCATCCAACACATTAAGTTTTTAGCTCTTAATGTACACGTGCAGACATATATAATGTATATGTAATAATTTCTCCTTTGCTAAATCATAAATCGTAACAGTGAGTGATTAAATGCAAAATTTTAAATAAAAGTATTTGTTTCTATTGAAATGTATTTATTTTTATTTCTTTCAGTATAGGAATGAGTAGAAAATTTTGGGGCAGTGATAAACTTTCACTTAAGTTACACTATAAACTCATCCTGATTTTGTAAATTTGAAGATGCTTTTATTTTTTTTCAATTCAGAATTTCATCTACAATACAGAATTACAATAACAATATAGATTAGTGTGCCTAATCTGGAAATCAAATATGCTTAAAAATCTGGATGTTTCGGTGCTGACACAGGAGACGGGTGTTAATACAAATGTTCTAGTAAATTGCCATTGTGCATAAGCTATGCATGTGAGATGAAATGAATTTTGTTTTGATTTTCGAATTTGTTTTTTGACTTGGGTAGTGTACCCAAATATCACATATGAAAATCTTTCAAAATCTGAAAATGTCTAAAGCCTAAACATTTCTGGGTTCCAATTATTTTATTTGAGAAGTATGCAACCTATCAACATTGGTTTTCAAAGTTGAGGTCTATTTCCTTGCTTGCAGAATCAGGGAAAGGCAAGAAAAAGACAAAGGGGACACTGTCAGGTTGATGTTTCCAACCACCCATGTTAATGGGCTTTCAGACTCACAATCAGGCTGATGTTACATATATTATACTTACCATAAAACAAAACAAATAATAACAGCAAAAAAAAAACCCAGAAACTAAACCACAGGAGAACAAATAACATGAAAAAAAAAACCCTGTGAGCATTGGGGTCAAGGTTTGTGATATAATATCCATTGAGTTTCCTGTAACCTAAACTATTTACCTTAATCCAAACCTCCAGGTAAGGAATACTAGAACTTCTGACCAAACAAATCTCATATGTTGAGGTGTTAGCAAACTAATAATACAAACAACAACTAAAATCTAAGGCCTGAGAAACCAAAAAAAGAAAAAAGCAGTTCGCCAAGGTGGGACTGAGATGCTGCTGAGCGGTTGGGAGCTCTGGCTGTTCAGCAGCTGGGGTCACAGAACTGTCATGGTGCCTCCGAACCACCTGTTACTCGGGGGATCTGGTACCTCGCTCTGGCCCCCACAGGCTTCACAGGAACTGGTGCACAGGCACGCATGCAGACAAAACGCCCACACATACATAAAATGAAATAGCAATTAAAAAATTAAAGATAAAAAAACAAGAGCAAAGATTTAAAAGTATGTAAAATTTGGGCGTGGAGGTGATAGATGACAAGGCAGAAGTTGAAAGTCACACTGACTTCTGGGGCAAATGTCTGGAGCAGGTTAAAATCCGTGAGCTTGATAACCGGTTATCCATAACTTGCTTTTAAGAGTATTTTCCAGAATAGACCAGAACATTTTCTATATTTAAAATGAATAGCTTCATTGAATGTGAGTGCATTTTTTGAAAAAGAATGAATGCTGAGTGAAAGAATATGGAAACATAATAAGTTCTGAATATTCCTGTTATATGATGATGTACTGAACAAATATATATACTGAATCATTACATGATGTTGAGGGCAAGCAGTGCTTATTGGCCTTGATACATGTGGGGTGGTCGAGGGATATGTAGTGTTTGTTACTCCTGGATTAACATATCAACGATAGCCATTTGGAAATCCTATGTAGATAAAGAAGTAAGGTCCTAAGTCTCAAAATATTTGTACAATTTTTCCCTAGTTCCTTAGCTTGTAAATAAAGAAAGAAATCACAAAAAGCATGTTGGCCAGAATCAGCAAAATTCTTAAACAGAGAATAATGGACGTTCCAAATTCTGGGACTTTCAAACGCAGATAATAAATGATCATGAGACTGTGTCTTGGAGATAAACTAAAACACTGAAATTCTCGGAGGGAATTCTTTTTTTTCCTTTTCTTTATTGATTCTTATTGAGCTCTACATTTTTCTCTGAACCCCTCCAGAGGGAATTCTGAAGAAAAATATTTTTTTTTAAAAAAACCTTAATTTTAAAAAGCCATAGGAGAAAGTTTAGAACTGAGAAGAAAAGTACTGAGCCTGGGGCCTCATAGCAGGCAAGAGGTTGGTAAAGACAAATTCAGTAATCACAAGGAGCATTTGGGAGAAAACATGCAGGATAGAGCATAGAAACCCAAAGAGAAATTATGAGCACGATAAGGAAGTTGAAGAAGATGCAGTGAGACCTGATGTGCAATTGGAAGCTTAGGAGGAGATGCAAGGCAGTAAGACAGATATTCTAGTTTACTGTCATTGCTTTATCAGACAGCGCTGCTCAGTCACTTTGGTGATGAGGGACAAACTGTTAAAAATACCACTGATGACTACTGCATACTAACGCTTAGAGAAGGGCAATACAAAGAGAAGGATGTTATGAAATGGAGAAATATTTTCACAATGAGTTGTGCAAATTCTATGCTACTTTCTAAACCATGCTTGGTACTATCAATTAAAATTTTCCAAATATACCTTTATTCATGTTAATTAAAAATAGAGCTGATGGTTTTAGCTCAGTTGTAATTATGACTAGCAAACATGATGTTTTAGATTTGATCACAAAAAGTTTGACCCCCTCCCAGGAAATAATTCAATTAGCCCATTGCAGTGCCCTTGATTTTAGTGATTGACCTTAGGATCACTATTATTTACAGCTCATAACAGAAAGAAAAATAATCCATAAACAATAAAATGGTTATATACATAATGTTATATTAAATTTTCAGATATGCATACCAGAATGAAAATAAATTAATGGAACCATGAACAATACATGGGCAAATATCAACAATCTGGATAACAAGTAAATGAAAATGCATGAACAATATATACTGAGGAATTATGGTTATATAAGCTTTAAGAAGTGATGAAGAAGTTTTGTTGCTTCAAATCAAAATAATACTTGGTTAGAATAAAGAGAATCATGTTTCGAAGAAATTGAAGGCATCTTCTCAGATACTAGAATACTCCATTTTTTTCATAGATACATCAGACTGTCACCTTTGTAACTGATTGAATAGCCTGTGTTAAATTGTTAAAGTTTGTATGTGGTTCCATGTTAATCCAAAAGATCACAAAATTTAATTTAGAAAATTAGAAAGTAGACATACTTGGCCACATCCTTGTATCAGCAGGTGAATATTTTCATATAGGTAAAAGACTAGACTTACTTTTATAAATGGTCAACAAATGTGTGCATAAATGATTCATCTGATATGTAATCAGCAAAATGCATGCAAACAAATATGAACTATTATTAATCATCCTTGCAGTACATAAACAAAATCAAAAGGATCAGAACGTTCATATGCCCCTCCTGGCAATAAGATCCATGCAACTACTTGGGGGACAGTTGGGTGTGCTATTCTAACTGATGATAAATGAAACATAACCTGTCAATTCCCTCTTTGTCAGATATCTAACAGAAATACCTGTGAAATGTGTAAGAATTAGAAATATTATTTGTAATGTCAAAACTCTGGAAGTTGACAATGTGCCCTTAATATTAAGCAGGTACTTTGTGGAATGTCCATCCCTATAAGTGTACATATTATACCACTTCAGCCAGCAAGGTGGTGTAGCTAGCAAAGGTATATGTCACCAAGCCTGACATCCTGATGGAGAACAGCCTTGGTAAAAGAGCCATGCACCACCGTCAAATCATAAACAAATGAATAGCAAGTACACAAATCTAAGAATATATGACATACATATTTCTGCTTGCATTATCAATATTTCTTCTATAAGTCAGTAAATCAGTTTAGTTGTTAGTGGAAATAAGTATGATTTTTGTTTTTCTAGTTGCCACTATATGCAAATTTCCTAGGGTTTTCAACATTTTCTTCTCCTTTTATCTATCTTCACTTCTGTAACAGTTGACATGGCACTCTGTTTGCATTTTCTAGTAAAATAAAGATACAAAAAACATAAAAGTAAAATAATAAGTAAGAATAACTTAAAAGTAAAATGCTCATGGCTGTTTGGTAAGAGATTGTTATAGATGAGACCTCAAATACTTTGTTCTCATCTTCTTCTACAGGAGCATTTAATTTTTGCATGAATTCTAATTGTTCTTAATAATAAAAACCCGGTGTCACATATGAGGGGGTGAAATCTGAAAGATCAGAGAAACAGAGCAGCCAGCCACTAGTTCTTACCTCTACCAAATCCTCTGACTGAAGGGGACAAATCCTGTCTCTACAAGTCCTCAGACTAAAAGTCACCACATGTAGTATTTCCTTTTCTTTTCCCCATTCCCCATATATGCGTATAGACATCGGTCATATTGCATTTTACTCTGTCATTCCAATGCAAGTTGCCTGGGTTTGACACCAAGCTTTTGTGTATATTGACTGCTTTACTCTGAATTCTTCTCTCTTTTACACCTCAGTTTTATCTGCAAGGCTAGAGGCTCAGATGCTACTCTAACAAACTACTCAATATCCAGCTCATAAGTTGGGGAAAGTGGCTTTTTTTCCCCTTTTTCTTCCTTTTCATTTCTTTCTTTTTACAAGACGATGTTTCTCTGTGTAGTCCTTAATGTTCTGCTCACTCTGTAGACTAGATTGACCTTGAACTCAGAGAGATGTGTCTGATCTACCTACCTCTGCCTCCCATGTGCTGGAATTTGAGGTGTGTGCTGACAAAAGACGGTATCCTCAGAATTTTTATGTGGAGAAAATTCATAACAAAGTGAAAAGAGGTTTATCATGTACAGAGATGTGTCATGGTTACCTGTTTCCACATTCTCCCTCATGATAAATGGTCACAATCAGTGTCACCATCATCATCTGGTGACCCTTTCCTTATTATCACATCAGACAGCATTTTCACTTGGGAGCTGAGAGGACCTATCCAGCTCTCCCATGTGATAGTTTGTAAATTAAAAAGATATACAAAGTATTTAATTTTTACATTTTTATTGGTACTTAAAACCTCATTAAGTACATGATTTTACTATTTAACCATCTAAAGAGTTTTAATAATACAGTAGTGATAATATAGAATAACATTGAATATGGTCATTCCAGATACTTTTTCTTAACCATTACAGGTTACTCCTGATCATTTTTCTAAACTAGAGGCAAAACAAAGATGTTTGCATGAACAGTTTTTTCAAAGGGAAAGTTCACAAGATAACTGTCTGTAAGTGTCAGAAGCACCAGACAAGGATTCAGATCTTACCCATCAGCGCAGCTATAAAAAGACTGGATTAACAGGGAATAGTCTTCTAAATTTGCTCATCTCAGTAATGCTTGATAACACTCTGTTTTAATGATTAATGTTCAAGTGGCTGCCTGAACACAGCTGCTGATAAAGGCACTTGAGTTCAGAGCAGAGTATCGATCAGAGGAGCGGTAGGAAGTCATACTCATGAGGCTTTTATATTTTAATGGAACGAGGAAAACCTCTCTCTAAAATAGGGATAGGAGCATTGCAGAAAGGGTGACAGGAGTGATTTTTATGGCTGTTATCTTTAAGTTGTGGCTTGCAAACTCCAAAATTTATGGTGGTTTATACTGCTTGCCAAGGTCAAGCAATATGTTAATGCGAAGCCGGATATAGCCTAGTCATTCAAACAGGAATTCATACTTTTTTTGCTTATAGAAAAAACTTTACCAACCCTCAAATATGGACTTCCAAATGTTAAAACGTATCTTAATATTTATTTCACATAACATACTGAATATCATGGTATATGTTCAGTAGTCTTCAAGTAAAGTTGCATTTACCTAAGTGCATGTATGATTTATAACTATGTCTTATGTACTATTCACTTGCATAAATCATTAAAGGATAATTTATTTAATATCTTACAATTTAGTGGTCATATTCTTTCTTGATCCATCAATTTATGCTTGTTTCTATTTATTTAATAAATACAGAATAACTTGATCCATCAATTTATGCTTGTTTCTATTTATTTAATAAATACAGAATAATTGCCATATCTCCTAATGTGTAGAAATTATCGAACATGTAGCTAGCAATAATTTTACAATATACTCAAAATAAAGGTAATGACATTTGTTTTGTTTCTCACACTTCTGTCAGTATTTCTGACTTTTGACTCTTCTTTCATTATTCCACTGAAGAAATTTGTGCAGGGAAATTCATTTTCCTTTTTGTATGATGAAACAATTACGGGTTTCTTTGGACATCTTAGTCCAGATTACATGTGAGTCAGTACCAAGACCATGAATTAAACCACTATCCTTTGACACAAATTTTAGTGAATCATTTGTTGAGAACTGGTGTGATAATGATAGTGTTTCCAGTTATTATAACATTTCAACCTCATCCACAGGCCAAATAGCAGTCATCACTAATAAAGGTCCTATAAATAGCTATTCTAAAGCAGTTTTTATAGAAGACAAAACTACATCCAAATCACAACTCAAGGCAGAAGCTTATTTCCCATGACTGTTTTACCTTTTCCCAGAGAGGAGTAACAATAAGAAACACAGTCAAGGTTCCAGAGAGGATGACCTAACCTAAGATTGAAAGTGCACAGCAGCAGGACAAAATCCAGAATTTACAAAATTCTGAGTAAAATGGAGGAAAGAATGCAATGGAAAAAAAAAGCTGTCCCAGTTTAGTGGCATGGAAATATCCTAGGTGGGAGTATGAAGGACATGTAAAAAAAATAATGGTGGTTGCAATTACGACCCAAGATTAAAGTGGTTTCCTATATGATGTAATTTTGATAAATTCCATTAAATTACCTCCAAGATTTGTTTCACTATGTTCATTAATCTACTGGTAAGTTCACAAGAGGGTTCTGGAAGTATTTTTGTAGAGTTCCTTGAAATGAAAGAAAAAGTTTACATATATACTATCCAATATAGTAACCAGTATCGTCATGTAGTTAAATGATATTGAAAAGCATCACCTGGGATCAAGGAAACAGTTTATTAAGGTTTATCTTAATATGAATAGCCATATGAGGCTAATGACAACCATATTATGCCAGTTTTCAGAATTTTGATATCTGTTATTATTGTTTTGCTGCTACTTGTTGTTGTTATCCATGTGGTTCAGATGCTCTTGGGGAAAATTTGAGTATTTTACAGAATCTAAAAGTAAAATTATTTCTAGAACATATTCTACTGTAGTTTTTTTCTCAGTTTTTTTTTCAGTAAGAAATTAAGTTAAATTGAAAAATGTATAAGTAGACATCTACATGCTTTTAAAGGATTCATAAACATTTGTGTGTGAGTGGCAAACTGGTATTTTTTTTATTTCAATAAAGTAGTTGTTTAATGTTCATTTGAATTTGTTATACACATGTTATGTGTTGTACGGAAAATGGAACTATGTCCACAGACACCGAGAGATATTTGAATTGTATCAGAAAAGTCTAAATGAAAGCTATTGTTTTGCATTTGACATATCACAGTAGAAAAAGCTACTTAAAAAGCAAAAAACAAAACAAAACTCGAAGACTTGAAGAGAGATATTCATGTATCTCCATAGGAAAGTGAAAAAGGCAAAATCTCCCTGGAAATTTGGAACATGGGAGTCATGGGAGAGAGTAGGAGGAGAGAGGGGAGGAAGGGAGGGCAGCAGAGAAAAATGCATAGTTCAATAAAAACAATTATAAAACAAAAAGACATGCAATTGAAGGCTGTGGGTTGTAGGAATACAGGGACAACAGGACACAGGGAGTAGATTTGAAGAGAATTAAGATAAAAGAAAAAGAAATAAACAAGTGCTTAGCATTTGTTTTCCTCGTATCCAGAAACGTGGGCTCATGGCTGTTAATGAGCCACTGAACATGCCTATTGTATCTGTCTTCTCGAGGGGAACAGTTCTATGGTATGGGTCATATGTAGTTTCTTTGCTGGGGAATATGGGGTTCTTACAAGCTCGGGCAACACCTAACGCACAGACCTCTGACTGTTGATTGGTAAAGGGTGATCCTAGACTGTCATTCTGACTTCTAACCTGTAGTATTTGGCCAGGAAACTAGTCAATGAAACTCACAGAGTATTTGTGATTTGTGAGGAATGAGATCCTAATAGCACTAAAATTTTGAATACTTGCAATTCATTATTTCCCTGAATAATTGCAACACAGGGCCATTTTAATATTGATAATTTCATTTTATTTGTATCCCCAAGACTGCAAAGAAAGAATGAATGCTATCAATCTGTTACATGGTGGCTTATCACACAGGGTAACACAGTACACTAAAATCATCGCCCTACATACATACTAAAATCAAAAGTGACTTTCCTTACATTCTGTTCTGTCACCATCACAGATCAGTGTCTGAACTCTGTCTCCTTGACTTCCTTGACAGCCATTAACAGTATTGTGGAGGTTTCATTTTCAACACCTTTTTCTTCAGAGAGTGTAATGTGTGATTTCATATGAAAATCAAAAGTTATGAATCTTCTTCTTAACGTTAATAAACAAAAACATTGGTTGAGGGTTGAGCTTATTCTGCTATTTTACCAGAAACTAGAAATAAACATGATTGCATACAAGCAATAACAGCTGCCCTGTAACATGTGACTAGCAACAACATGCTAGCAACAACAAAGGGTCATTAGTTCTAAACATATCCTGAGTTTAGTGCAGTGAAAGGGATTTGAAAGATTCATTAATAATTTTCCAATATGAATGCTTATAGCTGCTAAACCGGCTGATGCCTACTGATAGTGTGCCTATTGGTAAAATATCTTTCTTAAAATAATGTTGTACGTATGGCTTACAGGTGGCAATCATAACAGATACCTCCATAACCTTCGAGGGAACAATATTAACATCACCGTTTGCACCATTAGTCAGACCCAGAAACACCACAAATTATAAAACCTTGAGAAGAACTAATTATGAGGAAATTTAAGATAAGCTTAAACCGAATGCATTACCTAAAAGAGGCATTTCTCAAAAGTGTCAAAGCTATGAAAGTCACAATACAACCGAGAAATTATAGCTTAGAGAAAATGGGAAAAAAAAACAAATACTTGTAAAATTGGATTCTCAATAGAACAGAATAGAAATTGGGTCTGAGTAGGAGAGAAATAACACCAAATTGGTACAATTTGAAATAACTTAAGAGGAAGCAAGATAAGGGGCATATAAAAAACATTGTTTTTATATTTTTCTTTAATTGTACAATTATCACTAAATTTTAAAATAAAACATATTCCTTGTGAATTTTATCATTGTTAAAGTATCTTTTTTAAAGGTTGTGTATATATATAACATGTGTGTGTCTGTGTGTGTGTGTCTGTGTCTGTGCATGAACACATGCGAGTGCATGTACGTGCATCTTGAGACTAGAAATAAATACCAGGCATCTTCCTCCATCAACAGCCACCATATGTTTGAAATAGGATCTCTCACTGAATCTGGGGCTCACCCATTGTCTAGCTGACCAGCTAGCTCAGCAGTTTTGCTTGTTTCTACTCCCCATACTGAAGTGATGCTGTGTGCCACCATGCTCAGTTTTTATGTGATTACTGAGGGTCTGAACTAAGGGCCTCAAATTTTCACTGCGAGTACTTTTCCAACTGAAACTTCTTTCCAGGCCTTAATCTAAGATTTTGCTAGGTAAATTTTAGATTATTGATATATTTTCTACCACATTAACATTTTCCTTTAAATTGTCTTTAAAATATGTTGTATACCAAACTCTATATGTCTGTGGCAGCCCTAAAATAAGCCTTAGCTTCTATATGTAAAAATGTGTGCTGTCATTCCATATAATAGTCACCAGTCTTTTACTTTTCCATTAAACGATAGCACATTTAGAACTTCCTTCCCTAACATTAGCACCCAGTTTTACTTCTGGAAATTTTCTCTATCACAGCAGTGAGTGAGTGATTTTTATCTGAGCCAGGCTAGTGCCCATTAATGCAGTTCATATGTTTATGAAATGCACATAGAGAGCATGGACAACAGGTTTTACAGGAAAATCTGAAAGCTTGCTTTTGTTTGAACATTGTATCATTTACATGCTTCAGAGTACAGCACTGTCTTGGTGTTCAAAACAACACAGTCTTGGACAATAACTGATGAAGCTTAGAAAGAGGATATCTTTCTAAGCATGTGCATGTGTATTGTGATTTGAAGCACCCACTGGTCATCTACTGTATTTCCTCATGTTTAATGTGCTAAAGGTAGTAGTTTCAAAGATGTCAAGTTGGAGTCATCATGTAAATATATATGCATTTGTTTTTCTTATCTTCAACCTAGTAACAGGCTGTAATTGCAAATATGGATGTTAAAAATGACAAGGTTTCTAAATACTGTATAGTTATTTTTGTAATAGTAGGGCCTGGATGGGAATAGCTAGGAATAAGGCTGCTTTGCCTTTTGGCTCTGCCCAGTCCAACAGGGCAGATGTATGTTTAAAACTGGTTCTAAGAGCCATGCTCTAGACCCCAGCTCCAGGGATACAGCGGGTCCACTTCACCATCAATCAACCTGTAGTACTCTGCTCACAAAATCCATTGAAATGCTCAGCCTCCTGAAAAAGCCAGAGCTGTTTGTGCAACTAGCATGATCTGGGGAGCCTTTTTAAAGGAGCTGCAGTTTTTGCAGCTACCACTGAGTCAAGAAGCCTTCTCTTAAAGGAATTGTGCCTCTGTTTGCTTTTAGCAAACAGAGCAAATCGGAAAAAAAAATATGACTACCAAGAAATCATGCATAACTCTGTTCTTTTGTGTCTAGAATTTCTTTTCTAAACTCTCTTAGGTTTTCCGTGGATGTAATTGCCCCATATTGGGCACCAATTTGTGGACTAAGTCCTGCTCATTCATCTCCCAGCCACTCAGACCCAAATAATAACACAGAAGCTATATTAATTATAACACTGTTTGGCCAATGATTCTAGCATATGCCTAGCTAGCTCTTACAATGGGAATGAGAACATTTCTATTAATCTATGTATCAGCACGAGGCTATGACTTTACTGATAAGGATCTGCTGTCTGTCTCGTTCCTCAGTTTCCTTGACTCTGCCTCCTCTCTCTATATACTTCTGTTCAGACATCCCACCTGGCTTTACTCTACTAAACCATTGGCCAAAACAGCTTCTTTAATAATCAATGGTAATAAAACATATTCATAGCATACAGAGGGGAGACCCACATCACTCCTGCCTGTACTTTCCAACTTTTGGTGTTATAGGCATGTGCCACCACACTTGGCTAAACTATAACCTTCCATGGCTACTCTACAGCTCCACTTATGAGAGCAAATGATGCTCTAATTTTTAGGGGCAAGGAGGCTTATTTTACAGTAATGTTGACCTAAAATCGCAGCTCAACTTTATTTTAACATAAATGTTATTGTTTTATGATTATTTGTTGATTTTAGATGAATTATAAATCTTTTGTAGACCTAATAAAGTATTATTCTGAAAATTACATCAAATTTTTAAAGTTTGAGATGGTTATTGAGAGACCAGTGCCCATCTGGCTGGAGAACTACTGATGGTCAATTGTGTCTGATGAGGTTATTGAAGAGCAAATCTGTGATATTCAAAGGAGACACAAATAACAGTCATACATAGCTGATGAATACTAAATATTTCCAAAATACAGAAAATATTTGTTCACAGATACCTGCTCCTTAACTGTGGAACTTTGAAATGTTGCAAGATCCCACTTTGCAAGAGAGTGCTGCCAGCTGGGTTTGAACCTAGCACGCTGATAATGCTGCGCTTTTCTGTACTCTCCTATTCTGTGTCTCTCTCACTTCCAGACAGTGTGCTGAACAGTTTTATATCAGTGTGACACAAGCTAAAATCATCTGAGAGGAGAGAACACTCCATAAGCTGGCTGTAGGCAAGCCTGTAAAGCATTTTCTTAATTACTGATTGATGGGGTTGACACTGACCATTGCGGGACATGCCATCCCTGGGCTGGTGGGCCTGGGTTCTATAAGAAAGCAGGCTGTGCAAACCATGAGGACCAAACTAGTAAGCAGCACCCCTCCATGGCTTCTGCATTAGGTCCTGCCTCCAGGTTCGTGCCCCTGTTGAATTCCTGTCCTTTAGTAATGGACTGTGGTGTGGAAGCCTAAGTAAAAAAATCAGACAAACAAAAACTAAATGAAACAACAACAGAGAGACAGACAAAACCCACCTTTTCTTCCCCAAGTTTCTTTGGTATTAGTGTTTAATTACAGCATTAGAAACTCCAGCTCAGACAGTTGGCTTGTAGGGACTTTACATTAGCATCTCATGCAATCCAGAACTGGACTTTCCAATGGAGTAGGTGTTTGACAGATCCTCACCAAATTGATACTCTAATTAATGGGCTTTTCCCAAATCACATACTTTAATTTCTCAGGAATTTTGAAGTCTTTCATTTAATGAAAAACAACAGAGAAATAAACAGGGAAATGGTTTAAAACCAGAGAATATTAAATTCACGAATATGTGTCTGTATTAACATGAAAAATGGTATCTCGGATACAAGGCTTCATAAGATACAGTACTTGTGTATTTTTTATTAGTTGAAGTCATGAAAATTAAGATGTCAAGAACTGGGTCCAGGCCAGGCATCGAGGAGGCAGAGGAAGGCAGATCTCTGTGAGTTAGAGGCCATCCTGGGCTAGAAATCAAGTTCTAGGACAGATAGAGATGTTAGGATTCAAAAAAACAAACAAGAACAACAACAAAAAGAACTGGGTCCTTAAAAGAATAATAATTAGTTTTACGGAAATCAAACAGACTTATGTTTCAATAATGCCAACAACTTCTCCTTTTTCTTGTTTCAAACTCGGACAAAAAAATATAGGAACATTCCATGACTGAGTGTTATCAGGTAGCAATGATATTACTGAAATGAATATTTCTGACCAGAACATGCTGTGACACTCCCACTAATAATTTAGCACCAGATTCTCGTAAATCACTTTGCACATAAAAGCATTTATGATTTTTCATGACTGTGTGAATTTTCTGGGAAATGTCTGGTATCCTGAGAAGGTATAGATAATCTGTGCTGACTTACCTGACCATCTTACTCTGCTGACATCAACTCTGGGCTGTCTTATTTTCACGTCTGGTTGTTGATGAGCTGACAGCTAAAGCAGAGATATTGAACGTCATGCAAGTGATCACCTAACAGGGTGAACTATCAATGCAGAAAGGGTTGATTCAAGACTGAAAGCAAGAAAACAAAATCCTGTTAAGATCCAGCTTCTGAACTAGCATCCTTTTATTTCCACTTGGTGTTTGTAGGCGATTCACATTGCCAGTTGATGATAAGAGCATTAAATTCACATTCAAGTTAATCTGAAGATGGATGGTTTATTGCTACTGGATCAGTTCTCATAGATATTCCCTTGTGTCAATTTCTACAGAGATAACTGTATGACCTCGTTATGAATTCTCCTTTGACACTGTTATTCCATATCTGCAACTCTTCTACCTCACTGTTATTCATCTCATGTATGTTGTATTTCTCTCTTGATAATTTGATGATACTGGTCCAACCTTTCGAAATATGATCAAATGTAGTTTTCAGTTGTAAGTAGAAGAAAATGTCTTACAGATTCATTGGTTTCTACCATAGTCTCCAATGATGTTTTGTGTAGCAAACGTAGATGAAAGTTTCTGAGAATTCATAAAAAATAGAGACCATCTGTCTTCCACTGGCTAAATCTCTTCTTGGAAGTGGGGAAAAAGGGGTTGCCATTTAAGTGTCTTACATTGCTTACTTATCATACAGGGATTCTTTGAATTCCTCTTAACATTACTATGAATTAAGTATTGTCCACCATTCAGTAGAATTAGAATGACTCTCCAGGATGTAGAAAGCAGTGTTTGAACTCACTGCAATTTGGCATAAATTATCTATATATGAATCATCTATATATGAATATACATATATATGTTAAAGTCAATATAATGTAAGAAAAAATAATCTGTCTACCTCCCTACTTGCCTACATGTCAGTCATCTCTGTATTACAGATTCAATCCTTCTTTGATAGAAGAACTTTATGTTTTAGTGTTTAGAATAAGATCTAGGACTCGGGCTTCCATGAAAATACATGACCAGTTGTTTAATCTATGTATATTTACTCCTCTGTATTTCCTCTACTCCTTACTTACTATGCCATATATGCTGATATTGTAAGTAGTTTATACTTCTGCCAGATTGTGTGTTTTCTTTATGAAATGACTAACAGTATCAGTTGAAACATGCCATAACATTTTAACTTTTTATTAAGAAACCCACATCTTGAATACTTTTTTTTTCTTAAAATAGTCTTTGCTTTGTAGGTATTGTGTCATTTATATGTCATGCTGATAAATAGTGATCTAAACTCTAGTAATATCATTCAGATATATAAACTAGTGACAATGATTCATTTAGATGAGGAGTCTGTGCTCTTATGGAAGTGTAAGAACAGGTTCTAACATAGATGGTTAATATAACAGCACATGGTTATCACAGCTATATTCATAGATCTTCCTGGGTTGTAATGATTCTTAAAGAGATTTTCTATGATTACAAAAGTCTTACAGTGTAATTAGAAAAATTAAAGGTTAAAAATGGGAATAGACAAAGATAAATTCTATTAAACCAATACTCCTAGATAATCTGTCTTGGAGAAACAATGCTTTTAATTATTTTTGTATGACCTTTAAAATTTCATGTACTCTATATAAATGTTTATCTTTTTACATACAATAAAGAAGTGTTTTAAATTCAGATTATTAAGTAGTAAAAATATTAAGCAGTGAAATATCTGGGAACATTGTGTTCAGAATATCATTAAATAAAAATTTTATGTCTTTGATTAACTTATTTTTCAAATGATTATAAAAAGCTAATGCATTAGGTATTTCTTTCAAAGTGGAAATGCACTCTCTGTCCCTATGAGAATCAGGCTGGTAAACTTTTTATGCTGTGATAAGAAATCTCAAAGGCAATTATCTAAGCAATGGACTTCTATCCATTCAACTATAAGTAGAATGAAATTCTGTAATTCTCAATATCATGGATTATCCTCGGGACCATTGTTACGTGGAACAAGTCAGATATGTAGCATTATAAATATGTTCTCATTTGTATACAAAATTTCAATAAGCTGGTACTAATGAAGGAGAAAAGAGGTTAGTTACCAGGGATTGGGGTATTTAGGAAAATATTTATGGTATAATGATGCTAAATTTACTTAGGAATAGGTTCAACATCTACTGTACAATATACCGACAACCGTTAATGACATACTGTGTTACAAGATAGTGCCAAGATCAACATGTGTTCTCACTAAACAAAAATAAAAATGTGAAACAATACATATTTTAATTAGTCAAAGTGAGTTGTTTTATAATGTATATGTACTTTTAAACATCATATTGTACATAGTAAATATACAGGGTAAAATAGAATGAAATAGAATCTCAAAAACCAAGCCAATCCAGACCTAACCAACCAACCTAAGAAAGTGCCTATGGTATACTTAGTTAGTGCAGATGAAGAAATATTTCTGGAGAATGTTGTAATATTGTATAAAACATTCATGTAGATTCACAAAATATGACACTGTACTTGTATTTTTGTTTGATACCAAAAAAGATTCAGCATGTCTGACTTTGGTGATACAATTACAACATGAAGGATGGGTTTATCACGAAGTTCTACCCCTATCCTAGGAGCTATTGGCAATTTATACCTTCTGGTTAAAAAAATAAATCAGCCTCATTCAAGGGTGCAGCCTCCTATATACTGGTAAATGCCCCTATATTCATGCAATAAGCAATAAACAAAAAACAAAGTAAAAACAAAAATCAGGATAGAATAGTTTTAATAAGGTTAGGAAGCTAGATAGGAATAGGAAAGAAGGGATTGGTGATAGATTTCATCAATACATGTTATATATAATGAATTCCAAAATAATAAAAATATAAATTAGAAATAGGTTTTATTACATTTTTCAGGGTAAGATAATTTTTAACCTTAAAATTTGTCTAAAACTGCTTATATTGATCACATTTTCCTGTATAAAAGCATTATCCATAACTATTATCCATATTTTTAGAGGCACTAAAGATCAAGAAAGGAAAAAGCATAGCCAAGAGACTATAAAAAAGAAAAGAAATGAAGTCGCAGTCACTGAAACACAAAATAGTACTAAGAATACAAACAGCAAAAATTCAACAAAAACACATTTCAATAATGATTTTAAACATTATTGGCTTTAATTGCCTGTTCAGAATACATACACAGGTTAGCTTACTGGATTAAGAAATGAAAAGTTCATTTCAGTAACATGACTTTAATAGATGTATTAAAATAAAATTAGAATAGTATCTATTTATACTATTTATAAATAGGCAGATCATTTAAAGTAGGAACTTACTGTTATAATATTCTGAAAAATGAATTTAAAAAGTAAGTTAACTGGTATGTTTTTCAAAGCAGTAGGATTTTTTCCTTATTTTAAAACAAATTTCATATTAATTTAGAAAGCAATTGATCTGTAAAATGGTGGAAGATGCATTTTTTTCAACATTAGTTGTGTAGCTCTGAAATATTGCACTACACGATTAAACACACCTATTTCCTTCACTTTCTCCATGGCTGTGTGGGAATCCTCCTTATCATGTGAACACCCAGGCTTTTGGATAATTAGGAACCCAATTATTGTTTCTTTTGAATTATGATTGGTAAGCAGCGTTGAGGTAAGTGTTTTAAAAGGAAACATTTTCTAATCCATCTCCTTCCTTGTTTCCACCTGACTCTTCTCACATAGGACACTGTGGCCTTGTGTGATTCACTGATTGTCTGGGTTCCCTTATTTAGAAATGTGTACTGTGTGATTCAAAGTGAAAGGCAGGACTCTGGATGCTGAAGATATAAATAAGGAGATGAATAAGACAGCTGTTTTTCTCTGTCAGACCTCACAGCGATGGGGGAACCTGATTATCAAGGCCATTTGATAAGTGCTATTATGTCACAATGGAGAGTACCATTTGACCCATGAAGAAGAGTGATTAACTTTGCCTTGGAGAACATGTCTGGTTGTGTGATTACTTTAATGTAGTAAAAATACACAGTAATACTCACAAAAGGCCAGTGTCCAAGGAAGCAAGGTCTAGTTTGGAGCATTGTATTAGAAAATGAAGTGTGAATACTGAAAATCAGACTTTAAAAACTGCTTGTTGTTTACAGCTGCTTTTCAAGGTTAAAACCAGTGTAAGATGCACTTAGAATGAGACTGTCATTGACTGAATTAACTGAGTTTTACCATAATCGTGAAAGAAAATTACCTTAGAAAAAGGATATATTAAAATTCAGTTCCTTCTGTTATGAAGAATCTGAAGTTGGAAATCTAGAGTATTGTAATAGGCATTACAACATGTGGAGCAGGGCACAGTTCTCTGTGAGTCTGCAAGAAAACAGCGAGGAATCCTGTGTGGTCAGAGAAGGGATTATCTGACTTCATTACCACAAAGTTGGTATGCAACTACTTTGTACCTTGGCTTACTTCATCAATGTTGATGCAATTTTTCAGAGGCTTAATTTTCATTCCCAAAACTTTGCTACTTTCATGGTCAAAAGGAGTAGATACCACAGATTTTCAGAATCTTAGCAGAGAAAAAAAATGTGAAGGAAAGTGAAACAGTAATTCAGTTACCAATAATTTAAGCCTCTACGACAATATCATGAAACCAGAAGAAATATAATGCTTACATATTCCTGTTTCTTTATCTTATTATCATAGGAGTCATGGACTTAACACAAAATTTCCTGATACCTTATAAACACACCATTGTCTGAAAGAGTTAATTATTGTGTTATCCCTTGCAATGTTTAATTTAAAGTATACCGTATTTTGAGACTGAAAACACAGGTAATTTAGATATCACCTTTTTTGCGGGGGGGGGGTATGAGACAGGATTTCTCTGTAGCTTTGGAGCTTGTCATGGAACTATCTTATAGAACAGGTTGGCCTCGAAGTTACAGGGATCCGCCTGCCTCTGCCTCCTGAGTGCAGGGATTAAAGGCATGTGCCACCACTGCCTGGCTTAGATATCACCCTTTTTAAAAAATGAAAGTCAGTGAAAAGATAAAATTCATTTTCTTGTTTATGTAAGAATAACTATTACTAGCCAGCTCTATTTAGTCAAGACAATGTGATCTTTCCCACTTTCCATATGACTACTCTGAGACCTAAGGCACTCAGATAGTTGCAGGGATTCAGTCCTTGAACAATCTTTGGAATTTCTTATGGATTTTTATGATATGGATCTTAAGTTAGCAGTAGTGATATCCATGATGGATGTAAATCAGATTGTGATTTAGATCTTTGTGTTTATTCTAGAATTTACAGAACATGCACTTGCTATTACAGTTTTTGTGTACTATAGACTATTGAAAACATATGAGATGAATTAAAATTTCATTTAATTCCTTGGAATTCTGTTCCTACCACAATATATTAGTCAAATTTTCAACATCACATAAGTTATAACCTTAAATCTTGCCTGTTTTTCTTATTTTAATGTTATCCTCCCCTCTTTGATATTTCATTGAAAGCTTCACCTGAACAAAGCAAGGCATGTGTCATCAATTTGTATTTG
Source organism: Ondatra zibethicus (assembly GCA_004026605.1). NCBI lineage: Eukaryota > Metazoa > Chordata > Mammalia > Rodentia > Cricetidae > Ondatra > Ondatra zibethicus. Next base: position 18,142 of record PVIU01014484.1, on the reverse strand, counting down.
AAAGGTGTCCCAAATAGTCCATTTTTGTCCTGTATAGCATCTTGTAGAGGGCACGCAAATAACTGCACAGAAACCAGAGTTTCAGTAGACATCTCAGAGATATCAGAGACCTATGGGCTGAATAGCTTCCCCTCAACTTACATAACCAGGGTAATCTTCCTTTAGAAAGGTCATTACTATCACCCCATTCTTATGCCTCAAATCCTCATGGCTTCTGTTGTAGTGGCTTTTACTGCTACTGCATTAAAATAAAATGACAAGAAGCAGCTCAGGGAAGAAAGGGCTTCTTTCAGATCATAATTTCATATTACTGTCCATCATTGTGAGAAAGTCACAGTGACAGAAACTTGACAAAGCTGCTCATATTATATTCACAGTTGGGAGCAAAGACATAAGGAATGCATGCCTGCATGTTCAGCTTGCCAACTCTATTCCATAGTCCACAATCCCCTACCCACAATGAAGGTGGGCCTTCCCACAGTACTTATGGTAATCAATATAATCCCTAACAGACATTCTTAGAGTATAATAATCTAGACAATCCCTCATAGGTGTGCCCGGATTGCCTCCTATGGGCCTATTTGACGATACTATTAACCATCACAGTTTATTTTCCTTCTGTCAAATTTAGTAATGATTTCATTGCCTAATCTTAAGATGTATGTATTACTGCTTTCCTTATTTCCTCCCAACATAACTTGTGGTAAAATTGACCCAGCATTTGCTCTTCTTGCCAATTCTCCTACTTCCCATAGTCATGCTCATTCTCTGCTCCATGACTGCATTCCTTGATTTTCTGTTAGCAAAGGAGCCACCACTTCTAGTTGCTGTCTCTATTCTTACCTGTCCATGGAAAGTGAATGACCGTCCTCCAGCCAAGCACAGATGTATAAGTGACCTGATGAGAGTGCTGTTTCTACTGGGATTGCAGGGATTGCAGTCCTACTCCTTTCTCAGCTCTCCTCAACAAGTGTTCCTGCTGGTTTCCTGCAGCCAAGCACAGGATGTAAGAGGGCATTCTGACGGCAACTGCTATTGCTTCTGGAGACTGGAACTGTGGTTCTCTCTTTCCAAGACTTTAAGGGACTTGAAACAGGGCTCACCTTTTAGTAAAGGTGAGGCTTTACTAAAAGCTCTCATTTCTAGAGACTTATTTCATCTTTTCAACAGCCAATCCATATTTTATGTGAATTGATAGAATTGGACCCTGATAATTTCTTAATACAGTAAAATATTTCTGGGAATGGGCTATATTGCCAGGTTAAAAGTGTATGGTTGTTTTTTTTTTTTTTTTCAAAAAAAGTCCTACTTTCACTTTAAGCAGAAACAGTACTGTGTGGAATTTTTATGCTTGCTTTTACTTCTGCAATCTCTATTATTTCTACCACTTTGTAGTCCATTTTGCATTTCTTTCCCAAGGAAATATACATGCCCAAGAAGATGAGCATCTAAATCATTTTTGGCATCTGTTAGCAGTTTCAGTGTTTTACCTTAAGCACTCAGGTGTATCTTGGATTTTATATTGAATCTCCCATTAAACTGCAAGTAGAAACATTCAGCAAAACATATGGCTCCTAAGCGTATTGCCTACAGCCATCAGATGGTAGTCTTACATTTCTTCTCCCTTTTATATAGGATGCTGAATTTGCAACTTCTATCTCCAAAATTGCTGTCATCCCAGAAAATCTAAGGAAAATTTCAAGCTGAGCACAATCGCTTAGTTTCATAGGTTCTTTGATTAAATGTGACTCAACCAGATTTGTAGAGACCGAGCTCTTCTGATTTAGGGGATAGGGTTGTTCCAAGTAATAAATGCATGGAAACAGTGACTGGAACATAGGATTTCCACAGTAATTATTGTCATTAATTGCAAACACCTTTGTACCCACTGATAGGCAGTATATTTTCCTGGAGTTCTGTAATCATGTCTCTTTTTGTTAAAACTCCAGAAACATGAATATCAAATTCTGTGACAAGTTGAGTAATTTACATTCGATGACAGAGCTACATATTGGTGCTTCATGCCTACTCTCATTCAATATTCATTACTCATATCCTTTCTAGCTGTTTCTATTTATTTTCACATTCTTAGAGTTTCTTGTTAATATACCTCATGTACTTTCTTAAATTAGATGGTGCAATACACAAACTAATTAAGCTATTCAGGTAAATTAAACAAAACCAATCACATTATTTAAAGGAATCTTGATTAATTTTTTAAAAACAATATATAAGTGAAAATAAAATATAAATGCATTGAATGTAGAAGTGTATGAATTCTTACCATTTAAATAAATAAATATGAGAGTAAGACTGTCAGAAATAAGAAGAGATGGAGTGTTGTGTCAGTATGTCTGATTCTCTGCATTTCTACAAATCTTGAGTACAGATGATACATACATAAGACATAGAAGACAGCAGATAGGCTTAGAGAGTCTTTAGCAGAAACCTTTTCATAAGCAGAAAGATGAAGAACTGCGTTTGAATGGGCTGGTTTTATTGCTTAGCAGTCACTTCGTTGTTGGAAAGAAACAGAGAACTCTCAACAGAGGAATCTAAAATGGCTGAAAGACACTTAAGGAAATGCTCAACATCCTTAGTCATCAGAGAAATGCAAATCAAAACAACTCTGAGATTCCATCTTACACCTGTAAGAATGGCCAAGATCAAAAACACTGATGACAACTTATGCTGGAGAGGTTGTGGGGAAAAGGGAACACTTCTGCAT